>VNKC01001782.1:0-23975 GCA_008042775.1 Drosophila pectinifera | reverse complement strand
AAAAAAAAAAAAAAAAAAAAATACAGGAATGTCAAGCCATTAAATAAATAAAATAAATTTGAGAAAATTGCCCCAAATAATTTATTTACTCAGGAACAGCAGTTTAACATTCACAACTTTTCATCTCATTATGGCATTATACTAGGAAGTAAATTATTAAGCAAATTAAGCCAAGATTATATATTTGAATAATTGCCTCGCAAGGGGGGGGGAGAATGTTCGCGCCAAAGGGCGCTTATTTTCAAGAGGCAGTGTGATCCCGCTAGCGGTCATGAAATGTCCCGTTTCACGAGGCCCAGCGTTCACTCGCACGCTCTTGCTTTGTCTCTCCCTCCGGACTTCCAGTCCGCGAGAGCTTCTACTCCGCTCTCGCAAGCTTATGATTAAGTTTCTGTTGTTAGTTTCTAATTTACCAGCAGCCGACGAAGGCTAATAAAGTCTAAAAACTAAATTCAAAGTGTTAATTTTCCTATTTCTACGTGGGATTCTGGGATTGTTCTTTCTTCGGTGGACAACTATTATAAATCTTTTTGTTTGGCTAAGAGTCCGCCCCCTCCATAACAATTGTTTACAATTACCAATTTACCAATCCTAATATATAACTTTGAATCTCTTTTAAAAAATGATAACCATCCTGAGGAATAAAATTATGCAAATCAAAATGAATTAACAGAGAGAAATAATTACAGTTTCCAACACTTAAATGCGGTGGAAAAAGAAAAATTATTAAAATTAATTAATCAATATCAATGCAATCAATATTGTGATGATCACAATTTGACTTTTACGGGCTTTGTTAAGCATGAAATAAAAACTCATTATGAGAATCCCATGTACACAAATCCATTCTATCCTTTTCCATATGAGAAAGAAGTTGAAACTCAAATACAGGAATTGTTAAAACAAGGTGTTATTAGGCGCAGCCAATCACCTTAGTGTAGTCCATTGTGGATAGTACCAAAGAAGCGAAATGCTTCAGGCAAATCAAAATTTATACCAGTAGTAGATTACAGGGGCGAAATCACTATAAATTATAAATTTCCCATTCCAAATACAGATGAAATACTAGACAAACTTGGAAGATGTCAATATTTAATTACCATCGATTTAGCACCAAATCAAAATGGATCAAAATTCCATTAATAAAACAGCGTTTTCCACTAAAGATGAACTTTATGAGTATACTCGAATGCCATTCGGTTTACAAAATGCATAAATAAACATTGTCTTGTTTTTTTTGTACGATATAATTAAATTTTCTACAACACTCGATAAACATTTAAATTCACTGAAAATGATCGTTGAAAAATTTAAGCAGGCTAATTTAAAATTCCCTGACAAATGCGAATTTCTACAAAGGGAAACAGAATATTTGGGACATAAAATAGGTCCAGATGGTGTAAAGCCGAACCCAGAAAAAGTTAAAGTTATCAATAAATTATGAATCCCATCACAAAAATAGCAAGAGCCACTATTAAATTGCAGAACATAAACACTTATGCTGAATTTAACAAACAATTCTTAGCAATCACAGAAAACTAATATTATCCTGATTTTTAAAATTTAGTTCAAAACTTAATAAACGATTGTGAAATTTTTAGCCAAGTCAAAATTGAGCACATAAATACACAACATATATTAAAGATCACACCAGAAGCCGCAGAGAAACGTATGTAGCAGATATTTATACAATTAAAAGTCAAAATTAACTAACATATATTGATCTGCATTCTTAATTTGCACAAGCAATTGAATTAAACGTTAAGGATTGGATGGAAGTCAAAAGAGGACTAATTCGAATATTCAACTCAATGGGTAAACCAAACATTCTAAAAACAGATAGGGATAGTGCCTTTATGAGGATAGCCTTAAAAAATTAGTTAGATGTCGAAAATGTTAAAATTCAAATAACAACAAGTACAAATGGAGTGACAGTTGTAGAAAGATTGCATAAAAAAGAAAAATTCGCGTGATCGATAATTCCGACGATAAGGATAATAAATTAATAAAAATTGAAATAATATTGTATAAATTAAAACATAACTAAACTGGCAAAACCCCAACTGATATTTTCATTTATGCAGGTACCCCGAAATATAATAATCAAATAATTAAGGAAACAATAATAGGAAATCTTAATAAAAATGGAATTAATAATAATGGAAAACTCACTAATCCATATAAAGATACAGGTAACATAGAGAAACTTGATGAGGAGCATTTGGAAGAAATTAACAGAGGTCGAAAAATTAAACCTTACAAGACAATACAAAAAAAAAGTGAATAAAAGTAAATATTTGCAGGAGGACCAAAATCGAGATCCGGCCATTACCCTAATATTTCTGACAATTCTTATTTTAGTGTTATCAATGGGTAAGTCCCAATTCACATACATAAAATCATCCAACGGATAGTTATTATTTAAGACTGACACAAAAACATACCAGATCATGTTTAATACCATTGCCTTACAATTAATATAACCAAAACAAAAGAAGTTTACTTTTTAATTTCTCAAGCTCCCTCTCTCCCTCAAAGAATTTATACAAGCCGATTATTTAATTGAAAAATTTCTAAGAGAAATAAGCGGGATTATAAACGGAAATGGTCATACTAAATAAATGAGTATTAATAAAAATTGTTGGTACAGCTAACAAATATCTATTTGGAACACTAAATAACTATGATAAAATTTTATAAGAAAAATAAAATCAATAGCTCAGAATAGTATGCAAATTAACGAACTAAGCCACATAATATATACCGTTATCGCATTATTAACCAAACAAGTACAAACTGTACTTTTACAAAAATACTTCTCAACTCTTAAATTAATTACATTGTGCCGAGTATTGCAATAACATGGAATTTGTCACGAACTATTTTAAATCAAAATTGTTTAAAAAACGGAAATTATAATTGAAGGTAGTAATATGATCAAAATATACAATTGTTCTATCGCTTTCAATGAAATGTCTATAAGTAATTATAATTCATACTACACACAAAGAATTTTCATTAGAAATAATTTCACAAAATTAAAGCTTATATCAAACATACACGATAAAGAAATATATTTCGAATAAAATAAAGAATTGTTAACTTTTGTCAAGAAAATAGGTTCGCTGATCTGACACTTTAGACTCTCCCGCATTCCATAAACATACATACAATTCCAAGAAGCTTGGATCAAAAATAAAAAATACCACGAAATCCATTGGCATCCGATATAAACATATTCCCATGCAGTTGAGATCGCTGCGTGATAACGCTATCCAGTACACTAATACTTAAACATAAGAGAAGAAGCGAAGGCTTCATTCAATCAAATTCTGTAACATACAATCAGTTCTAATCCACAATTAAGAAGTTTGAAACGGATCAAAAGACCAATTTTTTTTTTATATTATGTTTGGGTAAACAAACCATTTTCGGATGCGTTCTTGGGGGCCCACAAGATAGCGGCTTTCTCAAACAAACTTCACCGCTTGACGACACTCTCACCAAATTCTGAGAGGCGGAGGATAATACAATAAAGTCAGCAAGAAATCCGATTCAATTTGTGATAGAAACTTAGTTAAGTCCGCATTTTGAAACAACGATTGGCGATATGCGGTCACACAGTCAATATACAGCAAGGACATTCTAGATCTATTGCTTGGGCGAATCTGCAATCTAATTTAACAACAGAGATTCTTAAGTGGCGTTTTCATTTTCATATTCCAGCATCACGAAGATGTATAGGCAAATCCTAGTTAACCCATCTGATACGCGGTTGCAACGCATACTTTTTCAAAATAGTAATGGGTTCCTGAAGAAAGCCATTAAGGCCAAAAATGTCGGCATCCAATGGCAAGCTAGCTCGGACAAATTCCTCTTTCTGAAAAAGAAAGTCCCTCTGTACGTATCAGCCCTATTTCAAGCGAGAAGTCCTTTTGGAAATTGTACTAGTATGATCTACTAAGCCAGCTTGTCAATGGACGCTAACGCAGTCCGCCCCAAGGAGCACCCAGTCCCCACAAGAACTTGCGGTAAGTGTTCTTTGGTGACACGGCTGAAACAGGCACAAGAGCAATTGCCAATCCAACCCATTTTACGCACCACAGCTCGCTTACATTTTACGGTTTGCTTAACGCTGTCGCATACTTTCTCGCAGTGCACAGAATGACCTCTCCTGAAGAAAGGTGCTGAAGATTAGGAGCTCGTAATTAAGTACAGCTTTTTTTTAAGCCACCAATTCAATACTCAATATCAACCTTTTTGTGCTCAGATACGAATTTTTGCGATTTAAATAAAGAAGGTCTGGTCTCAGCTCATAGGGGACTTGCTCAAGGCAAAAGCCTCGTTGTCTCGACCCTTCACGCACACGGAGGTCGACTGTTAGCACACTGTTAGCCAGAATCGAAGCCTGTTTGAATTCTCGACCTATATCTCTTATTTCAGCAGATTCGTCCGTTCTGTCAGTCCTAACTCTTCGGCATTTCCTTGTCGGGGGGCCACTCCTTTCCATACCTGAACCCAGAATTCGGGAAGATGCCTTAGCGACTGTAAATCGGTTGCTGCGTTAATAAACTATCCAACAGAAATTCTGTCTTCGCAGGAAGCAGGAGTATTTAAAGGAACTCCATATGAGACACCAAATTCCAGTGGCAATTAGCAGTGCCGGGTACATAGGTGGTTGACATAGTCATCATAAAGGAGCACAACCTACCGTCCAATGAATGGTGGCTTGGTCGGATTTTAGGCGTATGTCCAAGCGCAGAAAATTTTGTGTGTGTAGTAGACGTACTTCTCGCCTATGAGACTTTTTGGGGCCCTGTAGCAAAGCTCATCCTGCTTCCGATGGAGGTATTCATGGAAATGAAATCCCGAAAATGTACAAACCATGTCCACAATTGATAGGCACTCAGCCTTTGTCAGTCTTTTTACTTTTTTAATTGTACACGCAGTTCGATCTCATCCATTCATCGTATCATCCTTATTTCATCCACACTAAAACAGGTTGCGATGACTCCTGCATCCCTCAGCATGCGCGTCAGTAAGGGACCGAATCGTACCGCTGCCAACGACGAAATTGGCCATCAACACTGGCCAACACAGATCAACAATAACAGTCTTAAAATACTACCGTTTGAAAACTGTCACGTATGTCACTAAATCTGCACCTTATCTAGCAACAAAGTGACTATCCGGTTGGATTTTCTGCTTTTAATAATGATTGTATCATTATATATGGTGTCTATGCCAACATTCGTATTCCTCTTTCAGGGTTCGAAAATCAGCGTTTCGCGGAGAACCTTACATCTTAGTTGTAACTTTTCTAGCTTACATACACAAAGATATAACGAGATCAAAGCTGCGAATAAAACCCTTTTGAAAACTTCGACGATTCCCCTGTGTCAACATTTTCGGTCCTTGAGCCAGGTGTTTTTTTCTGGCCACTTCCAGAAAGTTACAAACTAAGTACGACTTTTCGTTTTTCCTCTTCCTTTTCAAATGCTGAGCTCACACAATTTCGCGAGTAGCAGTCCGATCTCCATAAAATTCATTTGTATGTGCATGTTTTCCTGTACCTTACACACTTGAACTTAGGCATACATACATCCCCATATAAAAATCTCAGTGGTTCTATAACTCCACACATACCCTCGCACGTGAATTTCACACATACATATACATACATATAACCATTTTGGATCACCACATAGGCCTGGAGGCCTATGGAATTTTTTTCGTTCAATGTACTTACAAAAACTACCCAATTATCAATAAATACAATAGACATCATAAAATTTAAGGAATTGCTCATTAAAGCATTTTATTCTACATTGATATGTGTATAAATATATAAAAAACCAAAAACCAATTGCTGGGTTTTCTACATAACTTGTTATACACGTTAACTATATCAAAATTTGTCGGTTGGGCAACAACGGTGACGGGATCCAATCAATATATATATTCAAGTATACCTTTAATATTATATTCGGAATACCTTTCATAACTCATCACTATTTGCATTGCGTTTTAAATCTGCACTTGTATACCCGGTACCGGTAACCACATGGTAGAATGGTACTAAAACTTAGTGCAAACCGAGAATGTATGTAACAGGCAGAAGCAGAAACCTCCAGCCCTATAAAGAATATATATTCTTAATCACCGGCACCAACCGAGTCATATCCGTCTGAGTGAAACAACAGATCTCTGAGACTACAAGAGCTACCAAATTAGGACAAGATTCTTATCTGTTGCGCGCAGATCAAGTTTGTTTTTAAATTTGGTCACGCCCACCATCATGAATCATAAAAAACGTCATCTAAGCTGTACTGCTATTTCGGTTAGGGAAAATATGATATGAAATAAGGAATCTTATGCGGACGATTTCTTTCTTTTGGAGTATAATCGGATCATAAACATGGCATATATAAGCAATAAGGTTGGATTGGTCCTTAACAGCTGCAAAAGCATGCAGAGAACGACATGGTCGCGGGTTCAAACCCTGACTTGGAAACTTTTTTTTTAATTTTTTTTATCTGTTCTGTTTGTTTTTTTTTTTTTTTTTTTTTTTTTTTGTTTTTATTATATTTTTTTACATAATAATAACTGTAATTAAATTATAAATTTAACAAATATATTTCGATTGTAGTCAATGCAAAGCAGCAGCAAATTTGATTTGCTCACGTCAATTTGACTATTACGAAGTAAGTAAAAAAGTAAAATAAACAAATGAATTTATCAAAAAAAAATATATATATAGAAAAAACGAATGTTGTGGGGACTGAACCCTCGATTTTGCGTAAGTAGACGCAAACCACTAATATCTAAACTGGCTACTCCTATAGCTTTATCATTTACGGCGATTGTCGTAATAAAAAGATCATCATTTTTATAAGATAAAAGTTTTTGTTTTAAATAGAGAAATTGTGGTCGATGTCATTTAATTCTACTTCTTTGGAACGGAGTATTTCACAGTTGAGCTTATTCGACTGTAGCATTCGAACTTGTTTTTGTAAATATGACCTTAAAATTTCTTTTAAAAAATGCTACTTTTTATATTGATGTTTTTTTTTATGAAAAAAAATCGTGTCAAATTCTTACGATGTCAACTTCCGACCAAATTCTTTTACCTTAAAGATTCTTCAAGAAAAAGTAGTAGCAGTCTTCCGCTGCTTCAGAACAAATATGAACTATACACTCAGTGTACTTACTATGTTTTTCAAGTTTGAGAAATGGTTAAAATGAGTTCTAGGGTTTGCAATCTTCAACCATGCGACAAAGAGATAAAGAAGGAGATAATCTACGATGTCCTACGTTCCGAGACCTATTTGTGGCCATTTATGTAAACGATTCCCAATGCGAAAACTAGTGACGAAGCAAACTCATGATGGTTTCCAGTCCATATAGGCAGCGCCACAAGACTGCTTCGAAAACAAACGTCTCTTAGTAAGCAGACAGTTAAAAATTCTTTTCAATCTTCCGACCTTAGGAAGTGAATTAGGCACTGCCTTAAAGGATCTCCAAAGCACTATCCAAGGGTGCTTGCAATCTTCCTTTGCTCATCCAAGTGGGCAAAGGTTACCTTTCTTTTTCAGAGCAGTCCTGCCTGGCAGACGATGCATTTTACTTAGACGAAAGATTGAGGATGTAAGACCTAATGCCTTTGTCTTGCGATATCCAAGTCACAAAAGCGGTGCAGCGCCAAAAATAATTAATTTTTTGGAAACCCAAAACTATCCAAAGGTGCGCTACTGGGATCTCTGCTCCAAAGACCCTCACCGAGTACGACTTGATCTCATTTCTCTAAATGCCTCAACCAGAGCATTGTATATTAAACAAAAGCGATTATGTCTCAATTATTTCGTGAAATTATACAATCTTCGATAGTGCGCGACATATCTGCTTTATGTGCAAGGGGCGTCACAAAACGTTGCTCCATAAAGACAATCCATCCAATTCAGGAAACAAAGTGCAGGCTTACAGTCCAGAAACTCCCATCCAGTTCACATCTGTCCATTTTGTCTCCAGTCCGCAAGGCATTCTTTTGGGCACAGCTATCCTGCATGTCTGCCAACTGGGAAAGAACTTCCGGCGCGTTCCCTAATAGACTCAGGTTCCGGAGGCACCTTTATTTTAGAAAGATTTGCTAACAGAATAAAACTTCTGAGTCAATCAAATTCTGGAGTTTGTGTGGCGCGTTGTTAGGGCAGGAGATTTTGAGTGGATTTTACCTTACATCTGTAACAAGCTGTATGGTTTCGACTTTTGCTACAAAGGTATCCATCCAGTCGGAACCCACTCTGGAGACTGTTCTCAGAAAGTTTTGGGGGGGAGGAGGGTCTCACAGGGAAAGTGGTAAATAAATCAAGTAATTTCTGAACAAACTTTATTCAAACGACATCCAGATCCTCTGATAAATAGTTTCTCGTATCCCTCGTTGCTTCGGTTAAATCAGTATCGCTGCCGCGCTTGAAATTGTGTGGTGCCATCCTTCTTGCATAATTATGGGCTGCTGTTCTGCCTCAAATCCAGTTTAATCGCATTGGCTCTTTATGCTGGCCTGGCTGAATAAGCCGCAATGGACAATCTTTCTGCCAAACCGAGTGACGAAGATTGCTCTTGCTACAAACACCAGAGAATGGTATCATGTGCACAATCCAGCAGATTTAGACGAGGTGTATCGGCCGAAGATCTGGGTGATAGGGATCTGGATGGTGACGGCGTCATTAGATCATACGGTCGTCTGACAGCCTTCGAGTCGTTATCCTACGATGAGCAGCATCCTTTCCTGTTGTCCTATCACTGCAAACCAAGCTTCTGGTAAATTTCACTTACCGTGTTTCCCTACACGGGGGTAACCAGCTCATGGTGCGTCTCATCCGGACCAAATTCTGGGTTCCGAAACTGCGTTATTTGTTCAAAAGGGGTGACCACGACCTGCATGGTTTGCCTAATGTATCGAAAAAGGTGCATGCATGCAGCTCTGCCTATACCAAAGCCCAGAATCACTTTTTCTCGACCTTTTAAATAGCCCTTGACTTCGCGGGGCCAACGCACCTGTCAGACTAAGAAGAGCCATGTGTGTGTCCTCGTTTGTTTTAGTACAATAACGGAAATACCTTTGTAGGCGCTGAGAATTCCCTCACTAAAGACGCATCTATTAAGGCACAGGCGATTATACGTTTAGCCATAAAAGCTTATCGTGACTATTTCAATTCCCCGGACGCTCCTCACAGGGAGGCCTGTGGGATGCATGTGTGAATGGTTTTAAAACTCACTTCTACAAGGCCATTCACTTGAGGTCCATACATTCGAGGAGTTATCAACTCTCCTATGCCGTATAGAGTCATGTATAAACTCAAGACCGATCTCAGCGGTGTCTAATGATCCCTTCGATATCATTGCGCTCACTCCAAAACTTTTTCTGACAGGCCAGTTCTATTCTGAATCGATGGCAACGACTCAAAGCCCTCAATAAAGCTCTTTCGTTAAGATGGAAAACGGAATACCTAAAGGAGTTCAACAAGAAGAGGAAATGGCAGATTTCATCCAGGAATATCTCCGAAGGCGGTCATCGTCAAAGAAGATAACGCGATACTAGGGCGCACCAATAGACTGCGTTCCGAGAAAGCCTAAAGGCGTTGGAAAGGCATTGAAATATAAATATCGAGACACTACTTGAAGGGAAAAATACCGACTGCAATGTAAATGTATACATTTGTTGATGCTGTTCGTGCAGTTCACAAGGACAAACGGGTGACTGTGCAATTACTGTGTGCAAAATCGCACTTAGTGCCAATAAACACTGTTACTCCTCATAAATTCCTTGACTGGAAATCAGAGCAGCAGTGACTTCCCCGATAAAGGAACAGCTGTCAATGAAAGTAGTTCCAACATATTTCTGGGCATATTCCGAAATTTTGTTTGCTGTTCCATACAATGTCCCGATAGTCAATCTAATCTTTGAAAGCATGCATAAAGATAATATGCATTGCAGGATCCAAGCTATAGTGGCCACGTCACGAGAAAGATACTGGGAATAAAGGCAAAAACGATCGCTCAAAATGTCGTTCTCAGTTGTGTTAATAGTTCCAGAGCCAAGCGTAAATCATAAAAACGCACCAAAGGGCGCTTATTTTCAAGAGGCAGTGTTATCCCGCTAGCGGCCACGAAATGTCCCGTTTCACGAGGCCCAGCGCTCACACGCACGCTCTTGCTCTCGTTCTCCCTCCGGACTTCCAGTCCGCTCTCCCAGAGTTATGATTAAGTTGCAGTAGTTAGTTTTAATTTAATTTAGTGTCAATCTTCTTATTTTCTATATGGGACCTTTTGTGACTGTTATTTCATCGGTGGATAACATAACTAAATCTGTTTGTTTGGCTAGGAATCTGCCCCCTCCAAAACATAGTGGGATATTTACCACAACTAAAAGTAAAGCAAGTAACATTGCGACAATGCAAACAATTTCGTTAGAATAAGTTTCAGGAGTTAGAAGATGCCATCTTTTCGGGGAAGGCCATACAAAACAATTATAGAAAACTGTATTAACAAAGAAGTCAATTTTAAATTTATCGCACCAAGAGCACCATATTTTGGAGGATTGTGGGAAGCTGTGGTAAAATCAGCCAATCATCTGACAAGATGGCAAGCTGTGTCAAAACTGAAACATGCCTTTTGTAGTCAATCTTCATCCACTGCAAAAAAGTTAGAAGTGGAGACGTTCGTCAGCAAACATTAATGAAGAAGCAATAGTTTTGATAATACACCAGTACTTTGTAGCTGGTTTCAGTAAAAATTAATCTGACGGATCGATTCACGTTGTTGATGCTGATCAGGAGTATATATTCTTTAAAGGGTTGAAATGATTCCCTTCTCTAGGGCGCACAAAAAGTTTTCATAGATATCCTTGCATGCATACAAATAGGTGTTCAACTCAGCTGCAAATGCGAATACAATGAATGAGTGTGTGTGTAATAAAAAAATAATTTAAAAGATCTCAGAATTTGGAAAAGTTGCACTAACTGAACAAATTTTTGAAATGAAATTAAATCAGTGGACTTTGTGCTATGTGTTTCGTAATGTCTGAAGTCGCTGTGATATTTTTCTAATTTGATGCTGAAGTGTATCATTTTATGTGTGCAACTTTGATTTAAACTCTTATTTTTGTAAAGGTTTACAATGTGAGTCCCACCTGATCACACCTTGAAACCTATGGGGACTTTTAGAGCATTTTATACCTTTTCTATTACCTACAGTGAGAACTGTCACTTTTTTCATATTTCTTGGAATTAGCATTAAAAGATCATAACCAAATAAATGGAATTTTCAAATGGAAATCAGTAACAACGTCTGTATACTCTTTAAGACTTCTAAAAGGTTAATGATATCAATAGAATATTGTCATCCAAACTAGAAAAAAATTCAAACTTTTATGCATTAATATATATTACATATATTTATGTGGGGTGTGTTTGCCGCATGGTGCAAGCATACCAAAGGAATACCCTAGACAACAAGCAAACGTGTATGGACAAGATGAACGACGAATAAAGACGAACGACGATTAAAGACTTGGAAGCTGAACAAGACGAGTAAGCAACCAAAAGACGAATAAAGACGTGGAAGCTGAACAAGACGAGTAAGCAACCAAAAGACGAATAAAGACGAACGACGAAGAGAGACGACGAGCTCAAATCCATAAAGACGAGGATGAGAACGACCACGAGGATCGAGATGAAGACGATCACGAGAGAGACGCGAGTATGCCAGAGAGGGCAAACCACGACGTGAGAGAGTTGAGTTGAGGCTAGCAACGTAGACGGTTGCACGACGACGAGCCAAGACGAAGATCGAGTTCTGTGTTTTTTCTAATTCCTTAAAACTTATATTTTGTAACTAATATAAAATAAAAACTATACTTAATAATTAAATTTAAATAAAACAAAATCCCACATTTATATATACTTTGTTTTCCAATCGATTCGATAGGAACTCTAGAAAACCGTTATCAGATTTTGTTAATATTATTAACAATTAGTTAAAGAAACAAAAGTGGCTTGCACTAATTTTAAGTTTTTTCCAATCGTTCCTATATCCGGTTAATTTTCAGTAAGTATTTTTCTATGACTACAGAATTTCGATTGGTAAATTTTCAGTTTGATATCTTTTAAATTGATCAGGTTAATGAAAAGTGGTCGTCTAGACCATGGTGGGAGGGTGAGCTGACCGAGGGCTAAATATCAAACGTTCATGTTCGGTCTATCTCAATAATTATAAATATTTCGATTGACATGCACAGGGTCCGCATGTTTGAAGTCGGCGAGGGTGGCGTAACCCCTCAAAGAAACTTTTAAATTTCCTCACACTAGAAGCCACTGGAGCAGAAAAGCCTTCAAAACAAACGCATGTGCTTCAGCTGGAACTAAGACTCAATAAGGATCCAAACACTGTGTGTGTATATAAATATATTAAGTACTTAGAAAATTAATTTAAATTAATCTTGAATTGGACTCAAAACCAAAACTATGTATAGAATTTCGGAATTAAAATACCCATAAATACATGCACAGAAATATATAATATATTTACTTAAGCCGATAATCACTACTATTGTATAACAATACGATTTCGGGGTTTTCGACGGCGGAAGTGGGCTAAATAAAAAAAATTTGAACTGCATACAACAAGTTAGAATGTTGTCACCAAATTTGGTAGCTTTAACTATTAGTCTTTGAAATCTGTTCTGTTCACACGACCGGACCGACGGACAAACGGATATTTCTAAATATACTTAATAGGGTCGAAGAAGCCACTTTCTGCATGTCGCATACATTCTCGTTTGACTCTAAGTTATAATACCGTTATACCCTATGGGTACCGGGTATCAACATGGAGATTTTAACCCAAGGCTGTAAGCGATCTAGTTTTGACTGATAATAAGCAATATAAATCTGGCTACCCCTCCATTTAGTAAACGGGGAAGGTTATGTTACTATTTCTGTTTAATTCCTTTAAAACTTATTTTTCAACTACGGTTATTTGAGCATACATGAGCGCTGGGGCAGAGTCCTGATATTGCTATTCTTATCCCTTAAAAATGATTACAAACGGAAGGAAGTATTAAAAATGAATATACCTAAATCTGATTACTTCATACCTCATCATTGTGAGCTCTAAGTCGATAGTAAAACATCAAAATGAAGAGTTGTATGTGGCGCTTCAGCAGCTACATTATTCGGAAAATTAATTTACAACGGTACAGCAGTACAGAATTCACAACTATGTGTTTAATCCCTATGTCGTAAAAATGTACAGGCTATTTGGATTAATCCCATGAATATACATTACCAAATGATTGTACGCTGATATTAACCTTCAGAAAACTTAAAAAATCACAAAGAAAAACACAAAATCAGCTCCAAATAATAATATAAAGTATTCTAAAAGATCTTCCGCACTTAAAAGCAGACACAATTCACGAATCCATTCAAATTCAACTATATCCTGCCATATTCTAGGTATACATTAAGAAAATGGGGCACAAACAGTAGTAAACTTGACTAATGAGTAAATAGGGAAGACATAATTACTGTTCAGTTTGAAGATGCTTCTTATGAATACTGAAGTATCGAATGGGAATTACTTGGGAGCTAAAATTGAAAAAATCCAAATTGCTACCACCGAAAGATAACGAGCCGCAATGTAGTTCAGAAATATGTATAGTATTTGATACACTTGTATTATTTTCTAAAGAAATAGTCATAGTTTATATTTAATCAATTTTATATTTTAGTCCTCTTGTTCAGATGTCAAGCGATCCGCACGACTTAACTGCACTTACTCTAGAAAACTTTCTTATTACAGAAACGCTAAACGCCCAGGCAGACAGTGAACTATGAAACTATGAAATTACTATTTTCATAAGTTTCAGCATTTTTTAAATGAAAAAGATGAGCATTCTATAGAATGGAAGAAAGAAAGAGATTCGAGCAATATATTTTCATTTATTTAATTCGTTAACAAAATGTAATGTCAACATTACAAAAAATAATCTTAATAATAATCTTTTACTGGTAGGAGAATTTCTAATTCAATTTACCTTATGTATATATAGAAGTGACCTCAATTTTCAGTGACCATATTCATCCTTATATCTGTATGTGAATTAATGATGTGAAGCATTTTCATGGTGAAGCGACTTCCATATTGTTGTTTTTGTGACAAGATAGTTGCCTCTTTGAAATTCAAAAGTGGTCGTTTGTAGCACAGTGGACCATAAATGCTGTGTATTTGAATGATGTGGGATTTTAAAATGTACAAGTCTGGTTATTCGTTATTCGTCATAAAACATTTTAAGTCCCTAATTCTTTTTGATTTTTCTTGTATTTCAGCAACCAGTTGCATACGCACACTCAAAATCTTCTCTTAAAGTTCCTAATAAAACATAAATCTGTTTAGATGATTTTTCTTGTATCTCAGCAGTTGATGTCTTTCCTACGACTATTCCATATGGAATGCTGACATCGTTATAACCGACTGGCTAAAAGTATGTGGCTCCCTACACTGAACTAATCCCCCAGCTCAACACTGAAACGGACATCGACTGACGGTCTGGGAAATTATCTCGTTGCAGCAGCCAAAGACTATACAGGGCAATAACGTGAAAACCAGCTTGGCAAGCCATGAATTCACCATACTCAAAGCTACATGTTGTGAAAATATTCTTAATCAGTCTCTGAAGTAAGGTGTCCCTTTGGAACATCAACAGCTTCATGTTGCACGTAGGTAGCTCTGTCAAGCGCTTCCTTTCAAGAGAGGTGGACCCACTCCCTCGAGAGATTATACCATTTTGATTGTTACAACTGGTCCGACCGGACTTTTGAGATATCCAACTACCTAGGCCTTAAAACTTTTTTTTTCTGGACTATACTGCCAAGTAGCCCTTCGATACCAAGTACGTGCTTGTTAGGGTTAAATATTATGTAGGCGCGAGAGAGGGAAGTATAGAAAAAAAGAATGCTGGGAAACTATGCTACATCAAATAGACTGGGAGATTCCTCTGTAGTTTTTAGCACCCATTTTGCTAACTTTTTTGTGGAGAGGTATAACGAATGATTTCTTCCAAATAAGGGGGAATTTTGAGGTATCTAAGGATAAGGTAAACAGTTTTAAAAGGGGATACCACAAGGCCTCGGCACAATACCTAAGTATACAGCCTGGTATTCCATCGAGACCCGGCTTGACGCGTTGAAGATCCAAAATAAGTGAGCTTTCGTTTAAACTAGGACTGAAGATTAGGTTCGATATGTCGACGAATAGGTTGTTTGAAAAAACAGACGAAATTGTAGACCTGTTTTGGGTCCCGCGAGAACTGATCCCTGCAACGAGTTAAATAGTTTTTATAACACTGCGCGTTAAGCACAGTGAAATTAGACCGTGCCAAAAAGCGAGAAATAACAGCTGGAGATCTCGAACGCTTAAATTTAGAATGTTCATGTATTTGAGACGAGTCAACTCTTTACTTAACTACTTGCTTGATGTTGACGGATAGTATAACACATTATTTAAAAAAGGAATTCATGTCATTGTAAAAAATATTCATGGCATTTACCATCTCAGTGCACATGTATAGACCGGACCAATTAAAACCGCCCTGCGAAAGCAGAGTACCTTCTTTGCTGGCCGATAAGACTTATTCTCCATACCCTTACCAAACTAACTCTTGCCGGATCAGAGACAAAGCAGAGATCAAGAAAGCGATCTAAGGAATTTCAACCATTGTTGACTTGAGAGAGTGAAACGTCGGACAGGCCATCAATTATATCGTGTTGTGCCGTGGTTAAAACGTATTTAAGAATTCATTTGAGACTAAATAGCTCCAGAAATGCTAAAATCAATTATAACTACTAATTGGCCCCTTTCCGAAGTCTTTTGAAAACCGATTGGATAGCGGAAAGATGGTTCCAATAAATAAGGTCCGACAATGGGGGAATGTAGGAATATGTAATAAAATTGGAACTACCATGAATTGATAGCTTCCCAAAAGGAATTTAACATCGTTGCATTTCTCGAAAGTTAATAATTCGGACGTGCGGTTGGTGTCAACTGCTATGAGGACACCACCCGTCGCCTGGATGGCTGATCCAGCCTGTATGTTGTGTACATAGCTGGAAAAACTTCGCATGAACACAATCACCTAGGATTTAAACGAAAGACTATCAGAATATAATTTAGGAAGTTTACTACTTAAGCCTCTAGCATTCTGATAGGAGAGCAAGAGAGTGTTAGTTAGTTTTTTGGAACTGAGGTGACGTAGAGGGCAGTATATTATGGTCTGGCCTTGAAAGAGTTATTCCTAAAGGCCTCTTTTTCGTTTTCATAGCTTCGTACTCTTTAACAACAACAAACTCTGGCCAGAAGTTCGTGTTAAAGAGTTCGTTAGGGACATTTATTATTTAAGATGAAATATCCCAACATAAGAAAATATGAATTTTTCCACCTTTGTTTTAAATATTTCAGCATTAGTTTTACCTTGAGTATAGGCAATTACATCTTTGATCAGGCGAAAGTCGTGAAACAAATATCTGTTTCGTTGGTGGAAGAGATATTAGGGATTTCGGCAATACTGACTGGTTATCAGTATTACCAATTTCGGTACTCCAGGTCTGGTACCCTAGGGAGTATCTATTAAATATCTTATAGCCCCCGACATCATTGGGGTTGAAGGTTAAGGACGGTGCCGAGGGAGTCTGCTGTTGAGGACTTACAACTAACGTTTTTTACGCTTGGGGGACTCATTCAATAGCTTAAGGCCATTAAATGGAGAATTCAGCGCTGAGAGCATATCATTAGTTTTACGAAAACCAATCAACAGCTCTATTTAAAACCTTTTGGTTTGCCGCATAAAGGACATAATTTCCCTTATAACGTCACGATAAGTCTCGCAGCAGTAGCGCAAGCTAATGTTTTTAGAAATAGTGTCGACCGTCGGCCCATACAATCAATGCACTTAAAGTACACGATATTGTCAAAAAGCCAGCCACCTAAGCTAGGCTCCTTTGCTTGAGGTCAATTTATCGACTTACCACTGTAAAAATTACGTGAGGGAGGAGAAATCTTAAAATTAGTCTTATACTTAGACTAAATATTTTTACATTCATGGATTTGCTTTAAAATGCTTTTATATTCTTTGGTTTAATTCACAACTTTTTGTATCAGGGGGCTTTTATCACTTTGTTTGCTCCGGTTTTCGCAAACTTTTTTTCATTTATCGAAATATTTAATAGTTTTTATTGCTCAAACAACTAAATTTGATGTTTTCTAAAGTAAACAGAATTTTCAAATGTCTTTAAATTTTTCAATTGTTTGTTTTAAAGCCAAATAAAGGCAGAAATTGTTTATTTATCGGTCCAAAGGGGCTGTTACTCTTTAAACAGTGTCAATTCCAGTGGTCTCAATGATTTTTAAATCATTTCATTAAATGAAATTAAGTAACCATTTAAACAATGAAATTAAGTATGTTTATTTATATAAGCCTTATTTTATGCTTCCTCTATAATATTAATCTCCACCATTTCATTTTATAAGTATTTCGACCCGATTGTTTCTTTCCGCCAAAAGAATTGCAACCCTGGCAACCTAGTCGCTAGTTGATGTTGCTGACGGCAAATATTTTAATTTCCGAATTCGAGGTGTGGAAATAATTTGTTTTATAGAAATGCTTACTAGATAGATCTAATTATACTTTCTTTCTTTTACAAATAAGATCCGATTTTATGTAGAATACGAAATTTAATTATCATTTCGCAAAGAAAAACTTGTCAATTTTTTAATGCGCAAGAAATTTGCATTTTGCAGGACCGAAGCAACAATTTCCGATTTTAAAAAGTGAATTGCAAGAATTTTTCAAAAGTTAAAACTGTATTCCGCCTGTATTCAATTATACATTTTTGTCTATATTCTTATTAATATTATTTTGTTTTTCTAGATCTTTAATCCAATGCCGAATATTATTAGCGCTCTAGGCTCCTTGGTATGGATTTCGAGATAACTTAAACCCGTCGATGTCGTTTAGCTAAAATCTGCACGACTTTAAAACTTGTACAATAATGTATGTATGTTTTTAGTATAAGTTTTCTCCTTTTCCTTTTTTCATTTTAATTGGCTTCGTCTTTTATTGATTTTCTTCACCTTTTGTGCCTAATCTTTTCTATTTGCCTATTGTCCTCAAAATTTCTTCCTCATCTCATCTTTGCTTTAATTTATCACCATCTTCTCCTCACTGAGCTATATATAATTTCTTTATAATAAATTATAATTTTTTGATTGCTTCACTTTTTCAATAATTATATCCAAATGTAATCTTCTCTCAGCTTCGGAAAGTTTTGTAATCATCAGTTCCATATATTAATCCGTTATTATGATTAATATGAATAACATCAAAATGTCTATTCCCTTTTCGTAGACTGCGCAGCAATCCTTTGCCTAATTTTTGTAAAGAAAGCAGTACACTTCAAACAGTTTTGGATGTGGTTGCAAACTTTTATTTTCATGCCCGGGAACCAATAGCTTTTACCAATTGCATCTTATATTCTATCCGTTCCAATGTAATTTGCCATGAATATATATATAATACTTGTTCTATATCATTATTCATTCTACTCCATTCCTTATTTCAAACCACTTAAGCTCACTGTTCTCTAAAAATACACTAATATCTTGTACTTTACTATCTCTTGACTGACAAATCAAATTATCAACTTAATCTGAAGTGTGTTAGCTTCTATAATCATTACATTATTGCACCTGCTAAGCGCCTCAACATGCTGCATTAGTTTATCTGACCTATGATTCAATTCATAATTAAATTCTTGCAGTTCTAAAGCCCACCTTATTATTCTTAAGCCCAATATCCAACTATTATCTATCTATCTAATTAATAACAATCTGTACTAATAAAAGTCTCTAACTTAGAGCTGCGGTTTTTGAAAATAACCAAACTCTTTCTTTACAAATTATAATTCATATCACGGTTTCGCAAAATATCGAAAAATCAGCAAAAATAAGAACAAAGTCCTAGAACACTTTGTACAGCTTCCACATTAATAGGCAGGCTCTTTATAACTTCTAGTCCATTATCATCGGCTTTTTATCCCTCAATTAAAATTTATAAACCTCAAATATTTTACTGTGTTTGGAAGAAATGTAAATTTTTTTATTTTTCTTCTTTCTTTACTAATTCAATACTCTGACTTCCCATTTAAATGTGATCCAGTTATCCATATATATTATCAAATTATTTTCTTGAAGCAAATAGTTAATAATATCGTTTAAAAATCTTTGAAATACTTAAGGATCAAAAAATGAAACGCCCGAATGCGTTGTAAAGGAATTGTTCTTCACTAACTCTTTATTTACGAAAAGTAAAAGTGAAAGTACGCATTCCAACAAATTTATCTTACAAATCATAATATTTATTCAAACGCCTGAAATCTATACATAGTCAAAGTTGCCCAGTCCTTTTCATCACTAAAACAGTCGGAGTGGCATATTCCGAATGCTGCTTTGAATAATTCTCTTTTCTAAGTATTCATCTAACATATTCTGAAATTCCTCCTTCTCACTATAAGTCAGCCTTCTAGGTGCACAGCTGAACGGTTTGAGATCTTCTAAACAATATTAAAACAATATTATAAACTATGTTTCAGATTCATTTTCTAATATGTTAATTTCTTTAATTTCCCCTCCAAAGGGAATATCTTTGATTTCTGTTTCTAAATATATATGTATTTATTATTTTAATATGTATGTGGGATTTTGTTTTATTTAATTAAATGATTAGGTATAGTTTTTATTTATTATATCCCTTATAGAATATAAGTAATTTGAAATAAGAAAAACACAAAACTCGATCGTCGTATTGGCTCGTCGTCGTGCAACCGTCTTCGTAGCTAGCCAAAACTTAACTCTCTGCTCGTCGTGCTTTGCCCTCTCTGGCTTGCTCGCGTCTGCCTCGTGCTCTCTGCTCGTCTTCGTCTCGATTCTTGTGGTCGCTCTCATCCTCGTCTTTATGGATTTGAACTCGTCATCTCTCTTCGTCTTTAACTTGCACGTCTTTATCCGTCGTTCGTCTTCAGCGTGTTCATACTCGTTTGCTTGTTGTCTAGGGAAATCTTTGGTATGCTTGCACCATGCGGCAAACTCACCCCACATGTATATATTAATTTCTTATTAACTTTTACACAACCTAACATTTTCTCCTAATATATTCGCACCAACATTTTCCGTACCTTCATTTTTATCATGTAATCTATCGTCAGCTAAACTTATGGTTCTTAATTTCCTTGAATACCATATTTGTATGTAAAGTAAGTTCTTCTAAACTCGTTGTAAACGAGTCTCCACCAAACATTTTGTATCGAAATTGTTCTCTCCTATACTGTTTTAATTTAAACTCTCTGTTCAGTTCAGTTCAAACTGATCTCACTTAATCTCCCTATACCTAAATTGTTCTTACCTAAACTCTCTGTACCTAAACCTAATTTTCATTAAATTATTAGAAAATATCATGAATACCTTTCGTTTTCTTCTCGACGACAGCCTAATACTTAATATTAGTACCCAGAGATTCGTCAACCACCGCAATTAACTTAAACAAAAACTTTATTCCGTTTTTAAATATTAAAATAAAGATTTTGGCATAACTTTGCAATAGGTTCTTCTTAATGCCAAAGCATATCTTGAGGTTCAAATTTAATCTTTGCTGGTCTTTTATTAAGGACATTGGGCTTCCCGAATCTATTAGTAATCTTTAATAATGGGCTGGTTAGGATTTTCAACAAAAAAACTGTTAAGTTATCTTACAAAATAGTTTACAGTTTTCTTCTTGATGCTCTGCACTACAACCGCAGGATTTGGCGACCTTTTTGGCTTGGAGCACTCTCCCTCCCAGTGCCCCTTTCCGTTGCAATTGAAGGACGCGTCTCCCCGTGCGCTGGATTTGTCTTCAATGCTTGTTATTTGGTTGTTTTTGTAATCCTTGCTGGCAGCGTTATATCCACAAATGTTTTAAACATTCTTTCTGGACATTGGAGCTTGCCTGTGTACGAAGAGATTTTATTGGGATGCATTCCACTTGTCGGTTCAAAAGTTCGTTCTCCTCATTGATAACATCGCGAACCAACCTGCATTTTTCTTCAAATTAGGCAGCAAACTACTCATTGGTGCCCAAATCACCATTTGATACTAATCAGGATGTTGTCATATGCACTCTCTAGAGAGAGGGAGAGATCTACTCTCACGAGAGAGAGAGAGCTTCTGTTCTAAAAGTGGCATTATACCATTTAGCCTGTTACAGCCTGTTACATACGTCCAAGAGTACAAAGTATCCTTTGTAGAGGGCTCATCCCAGTCTAAGCTCTGCTATCGAAACAGTCACTCCCATATAAACCAGTATGCTGGAACACAAGCGACAAAAACATACCCGAAAGATTTGCTGCACCAATCCAATCTAAAACTGTATCTTTGTTATCTTTGTTTCGATCGAACGAGATCGCAAAAGTCAACGGGGTGTTTAATCAAAAAAGGATTCGGGATCCAAAAATAATAATTAGAAGCACTTGGAGCATAAATTTGACTTCCGGGCAACAAGCCAACTAGCTAATCACCTTAAGGTAGTTGAGATGTGGCTAGCTGGCCTGCGTATCAAAACGAACGAACAAAAGCTTTAACAGGTAATATTTACTCTTAAAAGACATGTTTTCTCGGCAGGCAGCATCCAACAGATTATAAACGCTCGATCGACCTTGCGTCTGGACCACAAAGTTCTGCTCTACAATTTCACTCTTAAGTCAATCTGGTGGTATAACTCCCAGCTGAACGCAAGCAGCAGCAACATAGATAGGATAGATACAGATAGATACAGCGCGCACAATCAGAAACCCTGACAACTATTACTGAGCACAATGGAATGTTCGCAACCAAAACATCCACAGTCACCTTGGCAATATCGCAGTAAAAGACGAAATATTAAATCAAAATGCGAGATACAATAAAAAACTTTCTGTCCACCCAAATCATTTTGCATGGGGCATGACTCGGGTTTATAGTAGTGCCCGCCTACACCGCAATAACCTTCTAGATTACCATTGCTTGTCTCGTAAAGGATTCGATTCAATAATAATAGATCATTTCACAAAGTTTTTTAGTTTTGTTTGCAAAGCCTGAACTATGAAAACAACACCACAGGCATCATATGACCGGTATGGAGAGGGCGATTTCAAATCTATTGTTTTAATGAAGGATCAAAATCACAACAAGAAAAAGACAGAAAGCCCAACTGATCCTCCTCAATAATTATAAACTACCACACAATCTTGAAAACCTTGAAC
Source organism: Drosophila pectinifera (assembly GCA_008042775.1). NCBI lineage: Eukaryota > Metazoa > Arthropoda > Insecta > Diptera > Drosophilidae > Drosophila > Drosophila pectinifera. Next base: position 1,587 of record VNKC01001782.1, on the reverse strand, counting down.
ATTATTAGATTGCCTATAATATAGCACTGATTTTTGTTATGATCATTGGCAAAAGCTTGCGGTTCGGTTTTTGCGTACCCGGTTTTCGCAAATTTTTTGTCATCATCTTGTTATCAGAATATTTCATAATTCTTACTACTCCAACAACTGACTTGGTTGTTTTTAGAAGAAATGTTTAACAGTCTTTTTTAATAGTTTTGTTTTAGAGCCTAATATAGGCAGAAAGTTTTTATTTGCCGGTCTAAAAGCTCTGCCACTCTTTAAACAGTTTAAATTCCAGTGGTCTCAATGATAAATATACCCATTTCCAAGTTAAAATAACCATTTAAATAATAATATTAAACAGGTTTTATTTAAAACTTTAATAAACGCTTCCTCCATAATGGTAATGTCCACCATTTCATTCCAATTTATATGTATTTCGTTCAGATTGTTTCATTTCTCCAAAGGTATGACAGCCCTGGCAACCACATCGCAAGTTGATGTTGCAGATGGTAAATATTTTAATTTCCGAATTCGAGGTGGGGTCAGAACAAATTTTGTTACGAAAATGCGTACTAGGTAGATCTACTGATGCTGTGAAATATTTATCAATAGTCAACTATTATTTTCTTTTGCAAGTAATATCTTAATTTGATGTGGAAACGGCATTTACTTGAAACCTTGTAAATCTTGCCCACTTGCACTTGAATTGTAAATGACTTCATGTAATTATAAACGTTTTTCACCAAGAATTTAAGGGGTTAACCTCTGTTCTAGAAAATATTTGGGTTCAGCACAGTAATAATTAAAATACAATATCTTAAATAGCTAAGCCGTACCTGTAGATTCACAATCCTGTGCATTTATTGATTCACGAGTGCAGTGGGTTTCGCTTCGAGACCGTTTACAGTTTACATCGAAGTCGCTATTTAAGCTATAGTGTTCCTCTAATTCTGAATCATTTATTTCAAAACTCCGTTGAGGTATATTTTCACTATTCATTTGGTTATATTCACTGGCTATATTTTTGTCTATTGAGCTCGCATTTAAATTAATACTAGTTAGTGCAAAACGTTTTCCTCTTGTACCAGAGTAGCATATTGTGCTATCATCCACATGACGAGGGTTATAGGTAGATGGAATTTGAATATGACTAAGCGGAATGTTGGTTGATTCGCTTTCATGTTCTGCTAAATGAAATGTAGCATAGGGATATATATCTTCTGAATATTCTGGGATCCGGTCATGACTCTTAATAGATTCAGTTGGAGATGGCTGACTAGATTTTCGTACCGTAGCGTAGAAGTGATGGTGTCGCTTATCTTTTCCATCCACATTATTAGAAGACCTCTGGGAATCATTGTTCCTTTTAATTAGGTTTCCTGGATCTAAAGTAATCAAAGGTTATATTAATATTTAAATGTATTTTATTGGTATGGATAACATACATCTTTTAAAGCAAATTAAAGATCCCATCAAGACGAGAAGTGTTCCAAAAGTGGATGTAACAATAACGGCAATAAGATGTGCATCACTGAAAATACTCTTAGTACTTGGAAGCTCTTCACGATTAATTTCATTTGTAGTACTAGAAGGCTCCAATGT
>VNKC01001780.1:0-30609 GCA_008042775.1 Drosophila pectinifera | reverse complement strand
AAGACAATAATTTATTATTAAATAATTAAGATTTTAGCGGCGATTCCGAATATAAACGGCATTTGGCTGTCATTCCAAGATTGGCTAAATTATGCTCTTCAGAAGACATAAAATGCGGATTTTTGGGTCCTTATATCGGCATTTTTATATCCTAACTTTTTGTCAAATCATTTTTAAGGCAATAATTTATTATTAAATAATTAAGATTTTAGCGGCGATTCCGAATATAATCGGCATTTGGCTGTCATTCCATTTTTGGCTAAATTATGCTCTTCAGAAGACATAAAATGCGGATTTTTGGGTCCTTATATCGGCATTTTTATATCCTAATTTTTGGTCAGATCATTTTTAAGGCAATATTTTATTATTAAATAATTAAGATTTTAGCGGCGATTCCGAATATAAACGGCATTTGGCTGTCATTCCATTTTTGGCCAAATTATGCTCTTCAGAAGACATCAAATGCTGATTTTTAAGTAAAAAATAAATAAAAATAACCATAACTTGGCCAAAACAGCCTTAATTTCAAATCGGAAAGCTATTCCTTGTTAGATTTTATTCGGTTAATTAATCTGCATACCTACTTTAAGAATAGAAGAAAATAAAATTTTATTCAATTTTTGAAAATTTTAATGATGTACATTTTACATTTTTTCAAAAATCGGCTAATTTTTTTTTTTCATTTTTTTAAAGAATTATATTTTTAAATAATTAAGATTTTAACGGCGAATCGAAAGATATACGACATTTGGCCATCATATCATTGTAGGCCATAATATGGTCTCCAGAAGACATCAAATATTCGCATTTTTGAGTCGACATTTTAATACCCTAATTTTTTTTAACAAGTCAGAGCTTAAAATATCCATAACTTCAAATAATTAATATTTTAACGGCGAATCGAAAGATGCACGATATTTCGCTATCATATAATTGTTGGCCATAATATGCTCTCTAGAAGATATCAAATATTCGCATTTTTGAGTTAGACAGAGTTGAGTTCAGAGCTATTGAGTTGGAACACTTGTTATATACACTTGCCGCTGCTTAGGAATGTTTACTCTGCATTGATATTTAACAGTTTTTAACTCATACTAAGTTGTTGAGTGGGTGTTTTTAGTTTTTAACTCATACTAAGCTAATGAGTGGGAACATTTGTATAATAGTTTAACGAGTGAACCAATGAGCCAATCGTTGTTCTACTGCTTGCTGTTCGCCGAAATTGGACGAAATGTTATTTATATTATATTACAAAAGGGGCAGCTTAATCTAGAACGTCTACAATATATACATTTCATTGGGACTTCAGCGTTGCCTAAACTATACCCCGAACTCCATCTGTAATCAGCATAAGATACAAAACACACCAACTTAGAACATTTTCAACAATTAGTTACTTTTTACAAGGTATTTTATTTTAATTACAAAAGGATTTTCATCATTTAAATTAATCTGAGACTTCAACCTCACGCACACACCTTTCCCCCTCTCAGTGTGTCTGTCCTTCTCTCTCTATTCATCGCTCCTTTTCTCTAAACCTCTGGGCTTCCTGGCCTTACACGACGCGCTTGACCTCGAAGAAGCGCTTCAGGTAGTAGACCTGGCCAACGGTCATGAGGACCAGCACCAGGGCCTCAAACGTAGACCATAGCACAACGCGGGAGTTGGTGCTCTCGTTCACCGAGCGATGAATCTTGTCACGCACCTGAAAAATGAAGAAAATCAATTAGGGATTAGATTTCTATTCCTGATTTTGTTAATGCGGCAACTGCCAGGGCCTGAGGCTTGACCACTCACATGCATGTACTCTTGCTCGTGCTTGACGCTGGTCAGCGTGCCGGACAGCTCGCGGATCATGTCCTCCAGCTTGGTGTGGCCCACCTCCTCCTCACCTGGAGCTCCAGGCGCGCGTTGCGGTGCCTCGCCGACATCGATCGAGAACATTACCAGCTTGGGCGTCATGCTGCTGCGCTCGTTGTTGAAGCAGACGGTGTAGGTACCCTTGGCCGGGGCCACGAAGGTGTACTTGCCTGAGGACTCCTTTTCGCTCTCGTGCATCACATGGTTGTCGGGGCCGGTGATCTTGATGTCCACGTCTAGGAAGCCGCCGTCGATCACCTCGAAGGTGACGCCTGTCAATTGAAGCACGGCTGCGTCAGTGGAAACCCTTACTAATCCCGCATTTCCCATTGCTCACCGAATTTAGTGCCGCCTTCGACGTTCTCGAAGAAGCACTCCTCGTTGTGGGCGTCCACGCCAACGATGAAGCCGTCGCCGACGCGGCACAGCAGCAGGAGGCTGCCCAGGAGTAGCAGCAACTTGGCGAGCATCCCTTCCATCGTTCTAGTTGGTTTTCTGGCCTGAAATTCGGTTATTTTGTGAACGAGCACCAGCCACGTAGTTGTCGAGTTGTTCGAAAATTGTGTGGCCACCCTGCAGCGCTCTCAGAATACCGTCAAGTGTCCGGCAAGGAAGTTGGTATTTCCGATAGATTGCTAGAGGTCATACTACTTTACTGAACTGTCAACCGAAGATTTGTTTGGAACTTGGAATTTAAAAATGTATACATATGTATATTAAATATTGGGAACAAAAAGACTATACATTAAAAGTAAGATAATGAATATAAACTAAATATATTAATAACTTTTTATCTTATACTTATGTCTATTTAGTAATTAATCAAAAATAAAGCAAATTATTTTAAAAATATACCGCAAAACAGAAGATCATGTGCTAATTTAGGCACACCCTGTCCATTGTGAACCAAGCTTCAGCGAAATCGCCGTATGACAGTTATAAAGCCCAGTGTGGCCACATATAGCTTACTTTGCTAAATCGGTCGAGCCGTGGTCACACTCGGTACAATTTTTTTGCAAAACTTTTGTTTCTTTTCCCCCCGAAGAAATTCGTGGCAAGCTGAGTGTCCCGGCCGTTCCACGCAGAGATTACTGACTCTAGGCAGCAGAGCAGGCAGCCCGGAGCGGATTGCAGGTTTCACAGGGGACGCCACGGCCAAGGACTGTGCCAGCTCAGTTCGGTTCTTGCACGCCCACGCAGGCGAAAGAGAAGAGGAAGAAGCAGCAGCAGGAGAAGAAGCGGAGCAGCAGGTCAAGTGGGGAAAGTTGGAAAGCCAGGGAAGTTAGAGCGAAGGTGCCAGCACCGTCAGGATGCAACAGAACGCGGCCAGCAACCCGTTCGCCATGTCCTCGTACGTGGAGCGGCCGCAGATGGGGCTGGACGTGGAGTTTGGCGCGGACCCAGCCAGTGGGGCGGCCTTCTTCCAGAGCGACGGGCGCAAGCACGATGACCTCAAGCAGATGCTGGACAGCAACAAGGATGGCCTGAAGCTGGAGGCGATGAAGCGCATCATTGGCATGATAGCGCGCGGACGCGACGCCAGCGATCTATTTCCCGCAGTCGTCAAGAACGTCGTGTCCAAGAATATCGAGGTGAAGAAGCTGGTGTACGTGTACCTGGTGCGCTACGCCGAGGAGCAGCAGGACCTAGCCCTGCTCTCCATCTCTACGTTCCAACGGGCCCTCAAGGACCCCAATCAATTAATCCGGGCCTCCGCGCTGCGCGTCCTTTCCTCGATCCGGGTGAGCATGATCGTGCCCATCGTTATGCTGGCCATCAGGGACAGCGCCGCTGACCTGAGTCCTTACGTGCGCAAGACTGCGGCACATGCCATCCCGAAGCTGTACTCCCTGGACGCGGAGCAGAAGGACGAGCTGGTGATGGTGATTGAGAAACTGCTGTCGGATCGCACCACTCTGGTGGTGGGCTCGGCGGTGATGGCCTTCGACGAGGTCTGTCCGGAGCGCGTGGATCTGATCCACAAGAACTACCGCAAGCTGTGCAACCTGCTGGTGGACGTGGACGAGTGGGGCCAGGTGATTATCATCAATATGCTTACCCGCTATGCGCGCACTCAGTTTGTGGATCCAAATGCCGACGACGATCTGGTGGACGGTGTACTGAGCGAGGGGCCGACCAATGAGCGCTTCTACGACGAGTCCTCGCACTCCTCATCCTCAAACAGCGAGGACGGCAGCAGCGACGACGACGATGAGACCAAGAATAAGTCGCGGGCGAACAACGGTGGAGGAGGAGGAGCAGGCGGAAGCAGTAACAACAACGGCGGAGGCAGTCGAACTCCCAGCTCACCGGCTAGCAGCTACCACATCGATGTGGACCACCGGCTGCTGTTGAGGCAAACGAAGCCCCTGCTGCAGTCCCGCAACGCCTCCGTGGTAATGGCGGTGGCCCAGCTATACCATCATGTGGCGCCCAAGAACGAGGTGCAGCTGATAGCGAAGGCCCTCATCCGGCTGCTGCGCTCGCACAAGGAGGTGCAGAGCGTGGTGCTCAACTGCATCGCCTCGATGTCCACCAAGCGAAAGGCCATCTTTGAGCCGCATCTCAAGTCGTTCTTCGTGCGCACTAGCGATCCCACTCACCTGAAGCTCCTCAAGCTGGACATCCTCACAAATCTGGCCTCGGCGGCCAGCATCTCGCTGATCTTGCGTGAGTTCCAGACCTACATCTCCAGCAGCGACCGTTCCTTTGTGGCGGCCACCATTCAGGCGATCGGACGTTGTGCGTCGAGCATCAAGGAGGTCACGGAGACCTGTCTAAGCGGGCTCGTTCATCTGTTGTCCAATCATGATGGTAACTTACCTGATTACTCCAATAAAACCTCGCTCATGTACCTTTCTCATCATTGCAGAGCACGTTGTGGCCGAGAGCGTGGTGGTGATCAAGCGCCTCCTGCAGACCAAGGCCGCAGAGCACTTCGAGATCATCACACAGATGGCCAAGCTGATTGATTATATCAACGTGCCGGCGGCTCGGGCGGCGATCATCTGGTTGATTGGCGAGTACAACGAGAAGGTGCCGTTGATTGCCCCGGACGTGCTCCGGAAGATGGCCAAGTCGTTCGTGGATGAGCAGGACGTGGTGAAGCTGCAGGTTCTGAATCTGGGCGTGAAGCTCTACCTGACCAATCCGCAGCAGACGTCACTGCTGTGCCAGTACGTGTTCACGCTGGCACGCTATGATCCTAACTACGATGTGCGCGATCGCGCTCGCTTCCTGCGCCAGATCATCTTCCCGGCAAGCGGCACCAGCTCGGTGCTCAGCCAGCACGCCCGTCAGGTCTTTCTGGCCAGTAAACCGGCTCCGGTGCCGGAGAGCAAGTACCGTGACGGCAATAACTTCCAGCTGGGATCGCTCTCCCATTACCTGAACATGCCAGCGTCCGGCTACAAGGATCTGCCGCCCTTCCCGGTCGTTCCGCCGGACTCGTCCGTTCGTAACATTGCTGGCTTTATGCAGGACAAGCTGCCTGGCGACGATTCTCCGTCGTCGTCGCGTTCCAAGGCCGCTTTGGGCGGCGGCGGTGGCGATGGCAAGGATAAGGATGCGAACCGCGAAAAGGGCTTCCTCTCCGAGTCGGACGACAAGTCGTCTGCGTATTCCGAATCCGGCAGCAGCAGCGGCACCAGCGACAGTGAGTCCGACAGCGAAGGCAGCGACAGCAGCGATGCGGAGGAGGATGCGAATCATCCAAAGGCTCCCTCGAAGACAGAGTCCGCTACAGGCCAGCTAATCGATGCCGGAGGCAATGAGGCAACAACGGAGGCGGAGGTGGAAAAAGCCACCACGAACAATAATAATAACAATGCGGCTGCCGCTTATTCCGGGACCTCGGACACCGGCGATTCCTCCTCGTACAGCGGCAGCAGTAGCAGCGATAGTGACTCCGCCGAAGAGGATAACGAAGAGCTGCCCAAGGATCAGAATCATGTGGAAGCCCAGCCTAAGGTGAAGAAAGAGAGCAAGCTGGAGACTCAAGAGGCACCTTCCAAAAGCAATCTGGATCTGCTGCTCGATCTGGATGACATTCCGCCTATTGGTCCTGTGATGACGCCCTCGCTAGGAGGATTCCTGACGCCCGGTAAGCAATGACTGCGTATACATACCTGACATGATGCTCATTTGATTATATCTCTCTCACACAGGTACTCCAATGCTGGCCGGTCAGGCGGCGCCGCTGCAGCCGCAGCATGCCCGCAACCGGGTGGAGCTGGTGGGTCCCTCGCACATCGAGTTCAAGCACAAGGAGCTGCTCAACAAGGTGAGCGGGCATGGCCTGCAACTGGGCTACCGCTTTACCCGCGCTCCGCACCTCTACTCCTCCAGCATGTGCTCCATCGAGCTGCAGTTCCAGAATCGAGGCGAAAAGGAGATCACGGCCATTCGTCTGGGACAGACAACGCTGCCGGCGGGGATGCAGCTGAACGAGTTTGCCCCGGTCACAGTACTCCAGGCGCAGCAAACGGCCAGCGGAGTGCTGGGCGTTGACTTCAACGACTCGACGCATGCCGTCGACCTGGAGCTCATCTCCAGTGCGGGTATCTCGCGGCTGCAGCTAAAGCCGCCGGTGGGCGAGCTAGTGCGATCCGTCCAGATCGGGGAGAGTTGTCATCGTGAGGAGCGGGCCAAGTTGCGCGGCATGAACGAGCACCAGTGCGAGCTGCGCGGCCTGAGGCGTGATCTAATCGACGTGTCAGCCCTGCGGCAAAAGGTCTTCGAGTGCATCAATGTGGCGCATACGCACAGCTCCGCCAGCGGCCAGTTGCACTGCTTCGCCGGCCAGACGCTCAGCTCCAAGAGCCTTGTGCTTCTCACTCTCCACTGGCAGACGGAGGATGCTCTCACGCTGCTTGTTAACTGCGAGAAGATGGTCATTGGCTCCATGGTGCTCAACGAGCTGAGGAACTCCCTGCAGCTGAGCTTCGCCATGTGAGTAGTAGCTGTAGTGGACTCGAATGGAAGCGAGATGGCAGATGATGACGAAGCAGCGCCAACTCAACTGAGAACAAAGCAAAGCCGCCTCACTACGTAAACCTTAAGCATTCATATTTTTAGCTATATACTGTAAAGGGTGCTGGGGGCAAAGGTAATCTCTTGGGGCATCTCTTGACCTGCAAGTCTAATTGTAGGACTCTATCTGGTGCTATATATAAGTAGGAAATCACTTTTTTTTTTTGGCAATAATTGAATTTAATTCATTCACAAATAGCAAACGAGAAAACTAAAAATGTTAAGAAAATGCTGCAAGCAAGTAAAACTCAAAACAGGATTCAATATTTAATTATGTTTCATCCTTTTACCTTTTAACTGTTGTAGTTATTTTGAAAATCTAGAACCTCTATTTGAATGAAACTTAGCAAATTTGTAACTAAATTGTATAGCATCAAAGGCTGGATTTTCTCCAGAGATTACCTTCGCGGCCTCGTCGCCCTGCATGAGAAGAGATTTATGATTCTATCGCTTTTACTATTCCTATATACAAACAACTGCAAACCAGAAAGCCCGTGGGGTGTACATCTATTTATGACTCCATTCGACTTGTTGCCAATCCAATCCAATCCAATCCCAGCCTGCACACACTCCACAACAATCCTTCCTAGTTAGCCATATGCGTGCGTGTCAGTGTGTATGAGTAATCAAGACGTATTTGTAAAATGTTTGATGTTGTAAATCTGTTGCCTTCGTGTGCTCTATGCGGCCTTCTTCAAATCGTAGCAAAGACAAACGAATATCGAATCTATATATATATTATATTATATTCATACAATATACAGCGCAAAATCTGCAAAAGCTAAGAAATGAAATGAAACGAACGTAATAATAATAATAATAATAATGAGAAATACCAAAATGTTAATGCATTCAACTTGCCTGAATAAGAGAGAGATGTCAAAGGGAATAATGAAGGAGATTCTTGTTCAAGTTGACTCTGGAAATAAAGCTTACATTTTAAAGAAACGCTCTTTTGGGGTATCCCGCTCTTAGGAAGGGTTGAATTCTCCCAGAAGGTTCAGGACTTAGTCCCCTCGAAATTGCTTCTGTTTTCTGCATTGTTTCACTAGCACTTACTAGGCTCACGCTTAACTTTCACCACCTTATAATTATTTTTATTATATTATTTATATTAAAATAACACTTTCTCTGTTGCCCTGAAGGATATCTAAACTGGTCACTGAAATGGGAACTGGGACTGAAATGAAAGACTTATTTTTGTGTAGTTTTCAATTATTTTGATGTTTATTCACGCTGTTGTCTTGTTCCTTTCTCCACTCACCAAAACAGAATATAAGAAGACAGCCACTGCAACAGCAGTCGCACACTTTTATGGACTTCCTCTGATCCTGATTGCTATAACTTCGATTTTCGATAAAGGCGGATTTCACCAGAGTTCAACTGCTGTTGCTATAGCCTCAAAGTTGGGGCACTCAAATTAAAAGTGAATAGAACGGGGTCACAATGGGTTAGAACTTACTAAACTCGTCCTCAAATCCTAGGCTGCTTCTCTGTGGGTAGGTGTGGGTGTGCCTTTAGGCGTACATATGTGTGGGTGTAGTGTGTTCTATAATCTGGGTTCTGCACAATTTAAAAAGCTCCATTTTTGTAGGCTTATCATATAAACGAGTTAGTTTAGATCGCTAGGTTAGTTAATGTTTAGTTTAGCTCTGGATTCGCTGCTGCTGCACTTGCTTGGCTTTGACTCAAGTTAGTTAGTAGTTGTGGTTAGTCGGTTAGGCTAGGCTTTAATTAAGATCAACGGCTGGAAAGTTCCCGGGGGCGGGGCTTGATACATACATAAGTGAAGAAACGGTGTGAGAGGGCGTGACATGTGTTCCCCAAACATTTTGTGGTTTTTGGGGCGGGGGCTACAAGGCGGATGAGTAATAGTTTTGGTAGATAGCATGTATGTATGTATATGTATGTATATGTATGTGCTACATAGGTATGCTTGTATATGGTATATGGTATATGGTATATGGGGGCGTGAGTAGTTTTACATAGGCATAGAGCGTTCTTGTATATAAGTAAGTAGTGTCTTGGGGGTAGTATCGTTCTCTCCTCTCCTCCTCGTTGCTATCCTGTATATACTCTTTATATAATATAGGCCACGGCCTTCCATCTTTCGCTTAACTTCATATAAAACTAGTTGATTTTATGTGATTTTTTATGACTTTCCTCATTTTTAAATGTATATCGATTTATGCAGTATGTGTGTATGTCTAAGGATGATTTTCAATCACTTATTGTTACGTACGGTGTTTGGTATAACATGCTTCGCTTGGACTAGCTCGATGGCCTTCTACCTCAGCATTCTCCTCCTGCTCCTCCATTTGTCTACCTTCTTGTTCCACTCTCTCCTCCTTTTAATCTTCTCCTCTTCTGCTTCTCCTTCATCATATCCTTTTCCTCGAATTCCTTACTTCAATAACATATAAAGCATTTGGTTTTTGTTGGTTTTTGGTTTTGTGGGTGTCTTGAACGAGCAACGAAATACTTATCGCACAACGATTCGCCCGATTCTGCGTCGATAACATCGATGGACGATCGATAACTGCGCCGATAGCTGCGAAGCGAAGCATTGAGCGGAGCGGAAACGGGGCCTAAAACGGACGGATTGGTGCCGTTAGTTAGTCCAACGGTCTACCGTTCGATGCCTGTTGTTAGTGCATTTAAGTCGTTATTTTTGTTTAGTTTTAGTTTTAGTTTTTCTCCTCCTCCTCCTCCTCCTTCTCCTCCTTTTCCTCCTTCTCCTCCCTGTTGCTATTCGTTTTTGGTTTTCTTTTGGTTTCGTTTAGTTATCGTTTTGCATTAAGTATTAGCCTGAGGTGCTCCGAATCGAGATCAGTTGTGAGTCCTAGAGCAGCTAACCTATGTGTATATATCCTCCACAGTTGCTTGCCCTTGATCTTTTGTGTCTGTGTGTGTGTGTGTATTTTATCCTTTTCTTCGTTTTTGGTTTTTGATTACGCCATTATAATGCTGTTATATATGCAATATATATAGAGAGAGCTCTGGCCACACTGTTATTCACCGTTATTTACTCCTTGCCTGTTGCGTGTGTGTGTGTTCGTGTGTGTGTGACGTGGCTATGGCCATATATCCTTTCTATGTTTCTTGTTTTTTGTTTCTTGTTTTTGTTTTTGTTTTAGAAATAGTCCAGTAGCACCGGGTATTATTCGTTATCTTTTTCTTTTGTTTTCGTCTTTTTCTTTGCTTTCTGCTTTCTGCTTCTATTTGGACTTTGCTTAGTGGGTTAAACTGCAGCTCCGTCTAAGGCCGCGTGCTTAGAGCTTCTTGTACCAGTACAGATAGTGCTCGCCGTCCTCGACCATTAGCTCGTCCACACCTGCAGGAGAGAGAGGATATACCATTAGAGATAAAGTCCTGAATTGCATAACCAACTTAGTCTTTAAGGACTCTAGTCGATGCCAAGAAAGATAACGAAGATCTCTGTTGAGTTTTCCATACCCAAAACCAAATCTCATTATCCTTAAACTGTTTTTTTAGCTGGGGGCACTATGGGGGTAATGTGAACTTAAGCTTACCAACAGGCGCAATAAGCTGATTCCCGGGCGTGTTATTGGGATCGGGCAGCTCTGGCAGCCGATACAGCAGCCAGTAGTGATACCTGCAACATGATATATAGATCCATTATTATCTTGGGTTAAGTTAAGGGTCTAAGTGAGAGGTACTCACCCTCGCGGCTCCTCCTTCTTGCCGTACAGAGTGTGGACGTAGTGACCATTGGGCCACTCCCGCGCCTCGAAGATGAATCTGGCAAGAGGGTAAGGCGTTAGTTGTATCTCAGACACCTTGCCAAGGGACGTGCTCACCTGGGATCCATTTCGGCCGCCTGGGTCATGGCCTTGAAGAAGCTGGTGTTCTTGGGTGAGACGAGCGACAGGGAGAAGGCCTCGGTCACATTGGAGCCCACCCAGAGCGTGTACGTGTAGGAGATGTTCTTGGCGTCCGATTCCTCGGCGGAGGAGCTCAGGCCGAAGGGCACCGCCAGCTTGGGTTCGCCGTTCTCTGCAAGGGTAAGATTCAGAGAGGAGATTCAGAAAGCCTTCGAGGGCAGTGGGGGTTACTACTACTACTCACCCGTGGGATCGCTGCTCTCGCGTATCACATGGTCGCACTGCAGCGCCCGCACAGCGCCCAGTCCCTTCCAGCCCAGGGCCAGGATAATGTCCGCCGTTAGGCCCACACCGATGTCCGGCTCCTGGCCATCCTGCAGCGGCTCCTCGCTCCAGCCGCCGTCCGCCCGCTGCCGGCTGAGGATGTACCGCGAGGCGGCAGTGCGGTTCCAGTGGCCAGCGGGATCGTACTCCAGATCCTGCAGCGCCTGCATGGCCAGCGCCGTGCTGCGCAGCGATCCGAAGCTGCCGCGCTGATCCTGCAGGCTGGCCAATCCCCGCGCCGGCCGACGGACGAAGTGCTGCAGGTGCCGATGGCGGTGGTCGGTGACGATACAACGCAGCGCCAGGATGACCATCGCGATGGCATCAACACTCTGATCTGTGACACCACTGGCAATGTCCAGGAGGCGACGGATCTGGCGCTTCCTGACATGCGCCGCCGAGCTGCAGGCCGAGAGCGTGGTCAGCGCGAACTCGATGTCCTGGGCCGGCTCATGGTGCTGCAGTGTGGCGACCAGATCGTGGCCATGGAAGTGCTTCGGGTCCTTGCACAGCGAGCCCAGGGCGAGGACATAGCGGGCCAGCTTGTCCAGATCAAGCGGCTTGGGCAGCGTGTGATGGCGGTCCAGCATGGCCAGTATCTCGATCTCCATCTCCTTCACCGAGAGTGTGTCCTCCAGCTCCTGGATCACCTGAACATGGCCATCCACGCTGTCGTTGGGATCCCTGCCCCCGGACAGCTCCTTGGCCAGTATTACCACATGGGTGTCGTTGCCCCAGCCATAGTCCGACGCCCGTTTCTCCTTCAGCCAGTCCAGTGCTCGCAGGATTGCCTCCTGCTCGCCCTTCGTTGGCGGTGCCTGGCCAATGGTCTGATGCTCTGGCGGCGTGCTGCCATTGATGGCCGTGGGCGTGGCCAGGACGAGGCCATCCTGCTGGTCTGCTCCTGCTGCCGCTCCCACGGCAACCACAGTTGTGGTGGAGATGGTGCTGTTGCTGCTGGTGCTGGAGCTGGAGCTGCTCGACTGGCTCAGGTTGCCTGTGGTCTGCTCATCGCTGGCCTCGTTGAAGGTGGTTCCCAGGGCTCCCAGGCTGCCCTGGTTGCTCTGGCTGCTGGCATTGCTGCTACTGCTGCTCCCCTGGGAGCTGCTGGGGTTGTCGTAGTCGCCGAGTGGCTTCTCCGGCACCGACGACACGGGGCTGTCGGTGATGGGTGCCGCCGCCGAGGACGAGGGCAGCGCCGCCAGCGTCACGTTCTCCGCCGCAAGTGAAGCGGAGCGGTCCGCTCCGGAAACGTCTGAGCAGAAGAGGAACAGAAGGAGCAGGAGCAGCGACGGAGGCGGTGGCAGCGAAGACAGGGACAACATCCTGGCCGAAATTCTGAAAGCCAAGAGTTTATATAATTTTGTGCTAAATTTAATTAAATTATATTCCATAAAATAAACCTTAAATACAGCACTTCCTTAATAATATTAATTAAAGTGCAAATAATAATATTATCGAAATATATAATCCTTGATATAATCGAAAATATATCGACCTTTATCGGCTTCTATGTGGGGGCGCAGGATGCAAAGGATGAAGGGGAGACAGGGGACAAGAGGCGTTGCCTTGAACTGAATTTTGCAGCTCAGCTCAGCTCGGCTCAGGTCGGCACACGTCATGCAACTTATCGATAATTGCGATCGATAAGCGACGACAACACCTCGTCCTGCCCCCACACAGGTCCTTAAACAGGTCCCCCCTCCCGACAGCCGCCGCACTTAGTCATCAAATCAAGTAAATGCAACAGCAACAAAGAGTCCGAGTCCGAGTCCTTCGTTGTGTCTGCTGTTGCTTTGCCTGGTGTTGGGGTAGTTCCAGCGCACGGCGAGTGGCGGGTGGGGGGTGGGGGCGTGGCAGGACCCGTTCAATTGCCTTTGACAATATGGACTTCCTTGCGGGGACACAAAGACACAAAGACACAGGACACGACACAGGACACAACACAAACAACACACGTCGGGGGCTTACATAATAATAACAGGGGCGACAACAAAGCTCCAGCTGCCGCTAAGGATATTGCTCCAGCGCCGATTGATGTCCTGGCGAATCGCTCTCTATATATATCTATATATACTATATATATATATGTGCACGCCAAACGCCGATGTGCGTAATCCGAAGCTCGGCCCGTCTTTTCGCTTTTCCTTGTTCGATTTTGCGACCAATTAAATCCGGGTAAGGATTTCAGCTTCCGGCCAAAGGATCTCTGGTTAAGTGTCGACTTGGTTTTTGGCAATTTCCTGGCTTTCTTGCCACCGATTTCTGTGCGAACTACAAACTTTGTGGGGCTCGTTTTTTTTTTTTTGGTAATTTTCGACGACGACGACGACGACGGTCGAAACGGGGAAAACGTGACTGGGCACACGGAGCTGCCACTGCGGCGGGGACAGGTGGGCCCAGGATATGTTGGCCGGCTGGCAACGCTCTCTAGCTCTCAATTGGATTTCGTTTTGGGTTCGGAGCTCGGCTAGAGCTCGGTTGCCGGGTTAGCCGTCAGGCGGCGCTGCTGTGGGCCAAGAACGGGGCTGTTATGCTCAGCGACAGTTTGAATCTTGCGCGCGAAGTGCCTGTGAATAAATAAATTTGATTTTTTTTAATAAAAATGTATAAAAAATTCTTGTAATATGCAAATTTCATACATATTTTATAGTAATATTGTTATTTATATCTCACCCTATTGCTTACATTATTTAAGTAATTTATATTGATAGTAAAAACTAGATTAAGATTATATTAAGATTAATTCGATACTTGATTAATTATTATTTCAATTGGAATGTATAAAAAATTCTGGTAATACGCAAATTTCTTAAATATTGTATAGTAATATTATTAATAAAATTTGTATTCAAACTAATATCTCACCCTATTGCTTACATTATTTAAGTAATTTATATTGATAGTCAAAACTAGCTTAAGATTATATTAAGATTTAGATTAATTCAATACTTGATTAATTATTATTTTAATTTAAGATTTAGACACTAAGAGAATTGACTTAAATATTAATAAGAACACAAGTCACTTGACCGAACTAAATGATAAATAAATAAATACTTCTTGCTTGAAAAAAAAAATTTAAAAAGGAACCCCAGGCAGGGGCTCTCTCTGTTTCTGTTTCTGTCCAGGATTCAGGGTGACACGCTGTCCATCAGCCAGCCAGCCAGTGAGTGAGTGAGCGATGCCTGGACTAGCTGGAAAATATGTAATCCGATATAGTTATGTGCCGGCCGCAAAAGCCGACAATCAGAAATGCCGCCGACGACGACCGCCGACCGTCGACCGCCGACAGCCAACTGTCGACGCCAAATGGTCGCCGCCCTGCTCCCTGTTGCCTGTTGCCTGTTGCCTGTCCCCTATGGCTCCTGTAATCCTGATTCCTGATTCCTGAAGCGACTCCGCTGCGACTCCGCTGATTGCCTATCGTTTTCGCCAGCGCTTTTGGGCGAGCAATTAAAAGAACAAGGCATCCCGTATCGGTTACCATTTCTGCTCAAATGAAATCTATATGGGGAATCCGAGAATCCGCATCTGAATCGGAATCTGAATTCGAAGCCAAGGCGGGAGCGGCACTGGCAGCGGCAGCAAACAAAGGAAGGAAGTCCGCGAGTCCTGCGACGAACCCATTGTGCATTTATGACAGGCGTCCCCCTTGAGCCGGCACTTTGTTGTGCCTGCCCAGGCTTCAGTTCCTCCTCAGCCAGGCCACAGACTCCAGCGAAGAGGTTAGCAATTGTCAGACGAAGTAGTTCTCTAGAGGAGGTCCTTTTCCTACTATCCACTTCATAAAGTAGCCTCTATAATTGTTAATTTCTATAAGAGATATATTTTAATAAGATATTTCAAATAGTTATATATTATATACTACCTTTAGGTACAGGGATTTCTCCTTGGGTGTGCTTGGGTTTACTCGGCGTCGGCCACTTCAAAGCGGCGCGGTCCTGAGCTTTTGTCAGGATTTTCGGACGGCGGAGGAGTCCTCACTTCCTACTCCTTTCCCAGTCGCAGTCCCAGTCCTTGCCCGCATGCCTCAACTGCTGCGGGATCCCGACTTTCTGAATGAGCGACAGCTGCCGCAACACCTTGTGCCGCTGGCCGAGGTCCTTGGTTCGTCCCACGCACAATTGGGTTCTGGGGTTCTTGGGCTCTTAGTCCTTGTAATCCTTAGACAACTCTTTCGTGTCCCTAACTATCTAGAAGCGGCAATCGCAGCTACTTAGCTTCTCGGCTTAGTTTTAATCGCTAGATGGGAGCTGCCAGATCTGAGAGCGTATCCTTGGCAATTGTCTGTTTCCGCCGCTGCCGCCGCCGCCGCCGCAGGACTCAAGGAGGCTGCACCTTCCACTCCACGCTTATCGAAATCCAGGATCGAGGGATCTCAAAAGGGAAATAAAGACATCGAGGAGGCGAGGGAGTGATCCCCGGTGATCCCTGCGCAATATTTGGCAACCCAATTACTTTGTTTGCTTAGCCGACAAACTGTTTATTCAAGAGATCCTGCGATTCAGTGATCCTGCGATCCAGCGGTCCTGCGATCCTGCGATCCTGCGATCCTTTCCCCGAACAATAGAGCCACACAGCCTTGAGCTATTATCCCTGGAACTTCACGTTTTGCGCAATCGAAACAATTGTTTTTTTTCCAGGGGCGATACTGCAGTTTTCCGCTCGCAGATCTCCATCTAGATCGAGATGGAAATGGAAATGTGGAAATGGAAAAGCAGTTGTAATTGCGTTGATTTCAATTCAGCCCAAATAGACAGAAGGATGAGCGCAGATAAAAAGTGCACCCGGAGGAGGTACCTACCTACAAAGGAACACAAAAAATAAATAAAGGAAATTCTCCGCTTGATTTGAATGGCTTACACCCGGCGCGGCGCGGCTCGGCTCGGCTCAGTGTTTTTGTTTTGGGTTAGGTCTCAACAGCATAGCTTACATAACCTTCTAAATAAATATGTTATATATAAAGGGTGCTATTTTTAAATTAGTAATGGGCTTCGTGAAATTATATACAGAGTTCAGAAGACCTACTGTTGGACGTGGACAGATGCTTAATACTTTTCATTAAGTGGGTAAAATATTAAATAATATTTTGACAAGCTTAAAGGTATATATATAATAATTATAATAATATTAAAAGTATAAATATTTTGTTCTATAAATTATATAGTATATAGTATAATAATATTAATAGTAGAAATTTATATACATTCAGTTGAACAGCTTCACTTTAAAGGGTTTCTGTAGCTTCTAAGGAAAGTATTTTATCAAATTAACTATTTTGAAAGTTTTAAATTACATTTTTTAGACCTAAAAAGATGTGTACTTATTATTCATAAATATATCATCGATATATCATATTTAACTTTAGTTAAGGCGGCTGCTAAGCTTTGAAATTTTTATATAATTAATAGATATTATATATATATATTATATTATATATAGATAATATTTCGGGTTTTGTTAATGTTTTTTGTAGAGTTTTAAAGCAAGTTATAGCCTTCCACTAAAAGATTTAGAGATACACATAATAAATAAGGTATATAAGTTATGATAAATGATAAAAATAAAACAAATATAATAGATATAATATAAGTTATTTAAAGTATATATATTATACATATTAATAACAAGAAATATAACCCATTATCTCTCATTAGGATTATTCATTAATTGGGAAAGATATTGAGTAGTAAACTTTACTTATAAGTCTCTGTTGAAATATTTTAAGTATTAAATATGTTTTCTGTATTAAATAATATTCCCAGAAATCTAGACACACTTTTCTTAAGCTTTCCACTTCGATTTAATAAAGATGTCGAATCGTTTTCAATTGCCGACGTCCTTTCTCATCCTTTTTTTTCATTTTTCATTAAACCCTCAAATTGTGGTATTTACTTTCAATTGTTCGCACTCCGCGTGAATTTCCCCAGAGATCTTGGAGCATTTTCCGGGGCGGCTTTCCACCTGACGGCTGCGACGAAGGACCAGGGGAAATCTCATTAAATGAAATCCGATGATGCCGCCGATTCCACATCCAGCTGACCCATCAATAGACCACTGCATCAACTTTATTTACGTGTCCTGGGAGTTGGGAAAAGTTCAAAGGGAAGCCCACGCGGCCGTATCTTATATTTAAGCCTCTTTTCTCCTTTTTTTTTTAGCCAGGATGGCAGGATGGAACCCGGACACGGACACGGACACGGACACGGACATGGACACGGACACGGACACGGCTCTGGCTTTGGCTTTTGGGCGAGGGTTGGGCCCAGGCAGGTCGCCAGCCAGAGGGCTGGGCTAAGGACGAAGGACGAAGGACGAAGGAGGAGGCCTTTTTTGGGTCGTCATAGCAACGCAGCTAACGCGTCACTTTACGTGTCGAATCCGGGTGTTGGCAGCCATATTTGCTCTTATAGCGCTTACTTTGCCTCGCTTTTTGCCATCGGAAGGGAGAACGGAGCGGAAGGACCCTCCCTTATGTACACCATGATTTATATATATATATATATGTATAGCAACCCCTGCACATAGACTGTACAAACCGTATTTGTGTCTGTGTCTCCTGGGGTGGCTAAGGACCTCCCCCTTCGAGCCGCCGCCGCTCCGGCTGTCCTGTGTCCTGTGTCCTCCGTGGCCAAATGAGGCCCAGGATTCGGGCACACGGCGAGCTCTGGGAGGATATCAGAATTAAATCCAGGATATTTGAGCTAAAAAGAAAGAAGTATATATATTAATAAAGGAATTTATTTACAATAATACCCTGAAAACTTATTTTTAATCGAATTTTTGAAGGAAAAATATATTTATTCCATTTAAATTATTTTAGTTGCTGTCTATGAAAAATAAATATAATAATATATATAATAATAATATAAATAAACTTGTAAGATTATGGGGGATTTTGGGAATTTTTTCCTGCTTTTTCCCGGCTTTTTCCAGTGCACCCGACTCCGACGGTAAGTCGCTCTTTTTTACGGTGTCCTGTCATCTGTTGTCCTGTCGCCCGTGTCCCCCAGAGCCCCGGCTCCCCCTCCACCGCTGGGAGCCTTCAGGTGTTGTTGTGCTCACCTGTCCACAGCTCCTGCCGCCCCTTGTAATATATTTGCGAGTCCTTTTTATATTCTTTTCTGGCTTTTTCGGGGAGCCTGGCCCGGTACATGGGCTGCCTTATGTACGGCAGCTGGATGATGCGGTGTCCCCCGGTGTCAGGGTGTCCTGGCTGGAGGCTCCCCACTCCCACATTGCTCGGTGTGGCCGTGTCCTTGTTGTCCTTGCTGGCGCCGTTGTTGTCCTGCTCCGGCGACAGGCCTGCCTCCTATCTATTTGTGTTTGTTTGCCTTTACCTTTGCCTGCTCCATGCTCCATTTTCCATTTTCCATTTTCCATTTTTCTCTTCTCGTTTTTCGGTTTTCGTTTTCCATTTTCCGCTCTCCATCTGTTTGTTGGCTTTTTTACGCTGGTATTTTCGGTTTTCGGTTCGAGATACCATTTTTTAATATACCGGGGAGCCCCCGGGATGGGGCGGACACTTTAAAGGACCTCCTGACGGTCGTGCGAAGGAATAAAGTCACTTGGAAGCCATTTAGAGACGTCAAGTAAACAGGACATTTTCCGTTGCAAAAGTCCCTTTCAATTCACTCAATTTGGAAACTTATTAGGCTTTGGACTTAGAGCAAATATAAAATATTAAAGATATGTTTCTTGGTTTTATATACATCTTAAAGCCAGATACTTAAATATTTGGTTATTATTTCTTACAAGATTTTACACTTTTTTTATATTTATAGGTATTATTATGAGTATGAGTATTATGATTATATATTTATAATTATTATTATGAGTTTAAATCAAAGATCTTCCTAGCATCTTGTATTAATACTATATAGACATTATTACTATTACTATTATAGAAATTTAATAAAGCTTTTTCAAGCTATTATTTATTATAAATAATTATTTAGTCAAGGAAATATTCTCTGAAAAGGGAAAGCCTTTATTAGAAGCTCCACCATTTCCTATATTATTTTTAAATAGTCTATTAATATTTTAAGTAAGTATACAAAAACTTTCAACACTTAAGTGTTGATTTTTGAGAATAGCTTACCTCCAACGCTGTGTCCTGATCTCGTAGAATTTTCCCAGCTATATTTCCACCAATTATCCTGGCTTATTTCCGAAAATTGCTAATTGCGGTGCCCCTGCTCCTTGGTCCTTAAAGTTTGCTCCCAGGACCTGAGCCGTCAAGCGCCAATTGCAACAGCTTGTCAACCGCAAGGACATCATCTGCCCCTCTCCCCGGCGGGCCACGAGGCTAATCAGCGATGCATTTGACTTTTCTGCCTCGTTGAAATGGTTTTAATAAAGTGCAAAATGTCATTCGGCGGGTCCTGGCAGCTGGAAAGAGGAAAGTAGAAAGTAGAAAGTAGGAAGGGGGCTTCTTTTTTTGATAAGGTGCAGCGGCTAGAAATCTTTTGTCTTGGCTGCCACTCGAGGAAATGAGCACGCCGAGGTCGAGGACTCACAAAGGACCCCCACAACAACAACGACAACGACAAACATCAATGGCACTCACACACTTCTGGCGAATCTCTCACTGAACCTCATCACTCTCCTCCTTCGTCCTGATTTTCCTGATTTTCCTTACTTATTCCGGAATACCTCTGAGAAGAGTTCAGGATCTTGAGGTGACTATGGGTAGGATTATGTCACCCAATTTACCTTTAAGTATATGCTTATGATCTATGATTATTTCTAAATTTAATATAATTAAGCTTAGCCCTAGGAAAGTGAATAATATCACAGATAAACTCATACATTTATACTATTAAAAGGGGTTTGGTTCTTTAAAATTAAGAAAGTATTTTTAAATAAGTAAAGTATAAGTAAATAGTCTACAGATTTATTGGGATAATAACGCAGGCAATTCTTTGCTAATTTAATATTTTTTACATAAATTTAGAAGCTTGTTCCCTGCTTAGGATATGGCCAAGTCTATCACCGACAGGATATTAACATATATCTTTCTCTGACTCTCCAATTACCCCTGTAATTCCCCAGGGCCCCCTATCCTTTTCTGCGTTCTTTCAAACCGCAATTCGTCATATTGGCACATGTCCTTTGACTGGATAACCCAAGGACCCGACCGCCCTCACTCAGAGCCCCTCTTCTTTCGCTTTTCCTGTAATTATGTGACTTTGAAAGAAGAATGTGTGCGGAAAGGAGTGTGTTGTGAGTTGTGTGTGTGTGCAGGCCACGCCTTCTCGTCTAAGCAGTGTCCCTATGATATATTCTCTATATACTTCATATCTTTTATATCCTGTATATCCTCTATATATCCTATATATCCTCCTTATCAGGCACCTCTTTTTCAGGACCCCGGAAGCTTAACAGTTATTAGGCTTACGAGTATTAAGGGCTTTTTGTGATAAGGCCACCAAGGAAGTCACTGCCACTGGAGGTCCTGGCACTACCTACACTTATATAACCAAGGAGCTTGGGGAAACACAAACACACTCACACTCACACTCACACTTACACTCACACTCACACTTAATCCAGGTATATCTTAATAGAAATGAAAGCACAAACAACTGAAATAATAACCGCGATAATTATTGATATTAAGACGTACCATTTACTCGACTCGCATTTTTAATTCCGCATATTGCAACCCGGACTCGATGCCACGCCCCGGGCCCGCCCATCCCCGTGCCGCGGCCCGCCCCCTGGCCTAACCATAACCATAACCCTTAACCCTTAAGCCCATCGGCACTCGAGTCGTGCAAATCCAAACGGAAATATGCGCAAATTAAGCCGTTTGTTATTTGCGGAAATTATAAAACGCGTCAAGTGCGCCAAAGCCAAACCAAGTCAAACCCCACCTGAGCCTCCTTTTTTGTGCA
Source organism: Drosophila pectinifera (assembly GCA_008042775.1). Classification (NCBI taxonomy): domain Eukaryota; kingdom Metazoa; phylum Arthropoda; class Insecta; order Diptera; family Drosophilidae; genus Drosophila; species Drosophila pectinifera. Next base: position 9,647 of record VNKC01001780.1, on the reverse strand, counting down.
ACCCCCTCTTGCACCCCCTCTACCCCCCACTAGCGCCTGTGCGGCTCATTACAAACCTGAGGCAGCAACCCTTGGCAGCGGCTAAAAAGGCAAATGGCAGGCAGTCCGGGTAAGAGACGGTGTTGAGGGGGGCTGAGGAAGGAGACGACGACGATGACGGCAACAAATAAATAAAACAGCCAACAGTCGACAGTCCCCACCCCCCCTCTCTGCACATTTACCACCCGCCCCCCGGAAGGCAACTGGTGGCCCAGTCAATGCAAGAAAATGTCATGAATGCGATTTGTTGACAGAGCCAGCGACAAATGGGGGCGGCCCGGAAAAGGAGGAAAGTGCACTGGAAAAATCAGGTACTTAAAATTTGTAATCTCTGGAAAAGTCTATACTAAACACTAGTACTTGTGAGCATTAAATAACCCTAGCTATATAGTTAGTTAGTGAGATGTGTGAACTTACATTTTAGTCCTGGATATTTTCAGTGCGCGGAGAGGAAAAGGAGGAAAGTGCACTGGAAAAATCAGGAATTTAAAGTTTGTTATCTATACTATATATATAATATATATACCATATCCTGAGTATATAATAACCCCAGATATATACTTAGTTAAGGTGATGTGTGGAACTTTTATTTCAGTCCTGGATCCTGGATATTCTCAGTGCGCGAGGAGGACACTTGAATGCATGCGAATGACTGGCGGGATCCTGGATCGAGGGAGGCCTTTTGGAGTGACTCCTGGCTAAGATGGCTGCCGTTCCAGGGGGGGAGGGGGGGCTGTGTGCAGGCACTCAGCACTCAGCATTCAGGACTAGTCACTCGCTGCTCGTACTTGAGCGGCAGTGCAGCGCCATGCAATTTTTACAAGCTTCAATACCTAGACGAGGCCATCGCAATGTCGCTCCTCATCAGCATCAAACAGGCAACAACCCCCACAGCAAGCTGGGACAGTGTCCAGGATCCAGAGTCCTGGAAAACATATAATATATAACATACAGATATAAGCAAGTTAAGTAAAAACTCAAAGATATTCAAAGGATAAGCAGTTGCAGAAATTCTCTTGAATTTGGAGACCTTTTGTAATTACAAACTTAATTACTTGTCCTTCGGGTTAAAATTAAATAAATAAATGTCAGGCTTACCTGTCAGTGGCAGGACACTGTGCGTGTCTCAGCTAGGACCTCCGAACCCCCACCGAGTCCTCCCGCGCCGGCCCCTTCTTGACTTGTGTTTGACTTGCATTTAGCGCAGACGACGATGGAGAAGCCTTCGTCCTGGCAGCCGGGGAGCAGTCGGGGAGCAGCATTTCATCATATTTGCAGATTGGCTGCCTGCCGGGCGGGGGGTGGAGAGTGGCAATAGGGGGGTAGGAGTCGGGTTCGGGGTCGGGGACGGGGTCTGTATCTTTGGCAGTGCATGCAAATGCCATGTTGATTTGATTTTGCCAATAAAGTAAGCTGTCACAGTCAGCACTTTTGCAGGCCTTCGGTCCTGGGCTCCGTCTGCCCCCTCTCCCCTCTCTGGCACTGGCTTTTGTTGTCCTGTTGGCCAGGATCAAGACCAGGTCTCATGGTCCGGGGCTTTGGCCCATTGTTGACTTTAGGCTCGTTCTTCAGATCAAACCCCAGGCCGCCCAGACCCTCGACCACGGCTGATTATGGCGCTGGGGTTAGCTCAAGGACTGGAGGGGTGGGAAGGATATGCCAAACAGCTCCATGCTGTGGACATGCACGGGGGGAAATTAATCTTGGAAACTTGGAAAATCATTAAAAAGCTATGAATATAATTAAAAAATACATTTCAAGCTCTTGTTCTAGAAGGATATGTATATAATATTAATTACAAAACTACTCACCATATTTTGGTGTATGAAAAAGGACTCTCCTGGTTTCGCTCTGTGTACTCCTGCTCCTGTCCCTGCTATTTGAGCGTCACTAATTGGGCGCCGGCTAAAGTTGCAAATAGTTTGTCCCTGTCTCGATTGCGGTCCTTGGTCCTGCCAGCCCAGCACCATTCCCCCACCCAGAACTGGACAATGGGCAGCTCATTAGGAGCCAGCGTGCACTGGAGATATCCGAGACAACCAGCAAGGACCCCCCGATTTGGACTTGGAGGGGATTTGCCGGGGATGAGGATGCCATCCATGATTGTCCGGACCCACAACATGTAATGCAGCTCGTCGAGTGCCAATTACATGGCAGATATCGATGGCATCGAACCCATATTTGACCTCGCCCATTATTATTTCGCTGGACTTCAGTTGGCCATTCTAATTGGTCATCGAATAGCCCACGAATTGCATATATATATTATAGTATATATTAATTTGCAGGAGCCATGTCCGAATTCCTGAACTGGGAACTGCGCACTGTAGGAATTCCCTTAATTTGTTAATTAATTTTGACACGGATCCTGGGACCTTCCTGGCCGATATTAATTACAGTCAATAAGAATTTTGATTGAGTTATGCTCAACTGGCAGTTAATACCTAGGTGTAATTGGGGTGTAAAATAATATGGTTTAGTTTCAAAGGGGTTTTAATTATGTAACACAGCTTACATAATACGTTTTCTTATTGTATTTAGTACTATTAAGTAACCAATGAATTGCAGTTTCTATTAATGTATATTACTTTAAGTTCTTGCTTTAATTTAACTATGAAAAAATCACTGTAAGAGTTAGCTTTATATAATAAAAGTAGTATATTATAGTTTAACTTGGTTAAAGTCTACTTACTCTTATTAAGAAACCAATGAATTGCAGTTCCTATGAATATATATATTACTTTAAGTTCATGCTTTAATTTAACTAAGAAAAATTCACTACAAGAGTTAGCTTTATATTAAAAGTAGTATATTATAGTTTAACTTCGTTAAAGTCTACTTATTCTGGAATTCCTGGAAGCTGAGCTGAGGTTTATTTGGGGTCCTCGCTCCAACATGTTATTTGGATTTTATTTTCAATTTATTTTTAAGATAAATTCCCAGCTAATCAAGTGAAATGCAATTGCTCCTAGCTCCGAAAAGTTGAGGGCGAGTCTCTCACTTGAATTAACAGACGCACGTAGCGTGGCAATTATGGCATGTATAAATAAAGCTACTACCGTCCCTTCCCCTGCCGTGCCGCCCCCTTAGCCGCCCAACTGCCAAGGACAGCGCATCCTGTTAGAAAGCCAGTTGCCAGAAAGCCAGCCAGAGTTGCCAGCGTTGTGCCGGCATCAGGAAGTGCCATCAAATATTGATGGCGCCTCTTTTAAAATTTGTCTTAAGCACCGGAAATACAAATGCTCCGACCCCGGCCTCCGCCTCCGCCTCCGCCCGTCGTCGTCATCATCATCATCATGTGGGTCCAGCTGGCTGTCCGGCGTAGAGCATTCAATATGCATGAGCCGACGGACAGCGGACAGCGGACAGGTACAGTCACCGCTTGACCTGTTAGTTCCGTGTTACACAAAGCCCAAGCCCAGAGCCCCGCCCGCTTTCCACTTACCCGACTGTCACTTGCATGTCTCAGTTAACTCCAGTTCCGCCATCCGGAATACGGAATGCGGACTACGGCATACGGAATACGGAGTCCGGAATCCAAAATTCAGAATCCGGCAATCCTGAAGCCACCTCCTCCTCCTCCTCCTCCTGCTCCTCTTCCTCTCGTGGTGTTCCCCCGCTGCAAATGCCACTTTCAAGCGCAAAGTATATCCCAATTTTGGTGCCCAAATCAGCGCATTGTGTGAATGTAAATGAAACGTCTCATTTCCGCTATGGCCACGCCACCACCTTGCCGGAGCCACCACCCTTGGGTGAGCCACCCGAGCCACCCCTGAGCCGCCACCCCAAGGTCCTGCCACCCGCATTTCGCTGTGTTGTGTGCAAACAACCACCGCCAACAACACTGGCGGGGAAGTAAGAGCTGAAATTAATAAAATGGTAAGTTCCACGACTTTCAGATACCCGGTACTTCACTCTTCAAAGGGGTTTATGTATCTAATAAATTAATAAAATTACTTGGCTGAAAAATATGTCCTTAAAATGTACATTTTACTCACAGCTTGAAAAGAAGAATTACATTTTAAAGTTAGCAAAAAAAGATTCTACACAGAGCCAGGATCAAGTACAAGTAAATAGTATAACTAATAAGTATTATTAGTAATTTATGTATTTAATTAAATATTTACTAAGGAGCCGGCTGGGATGTACATTTGTTTTGCAAGCTAGCCAGCTCTCTTCATCAGCAACCAGAACTAAATGTTCTTTCTTTCAATTTTTAAACAAGCTTTAAGTAATTAATTATGGGGATTTATTTTATGTGCCACTGTAAGTTTCAGCATTTAGATTTAGCTTAGATTATTAAATTGGACTTGAATTGAATTTTAAGCATAAAAGTGTGGCCATAATTTCTTGCATTTTGGGCTTAAAAGTGTGACTGTACTTTCTAATTTTAAGGAGTGACTGTACTTTCCATTAGCCACTTAGCCTTTATAGTTTCAGCAAAAATATTAAATTAAATATAAAAAAAATTATTCCAACATACCCTTTATATATCCTGACTGAAGGATGTCCTTGGTCCTGTATGTAGCCGTAGCCGTGTCCATGTCCTCGCCCGTGTCCGTGTCAACCGTGAGGAGTCCCCCAGTGGTTGCTTCTCCAAACATCTTATTGTTGGGATGTGTATATGTGTCTATATCTGGTATCTGGCCCGAGAGTATCCATGGGGCGTGTGTACGTATACATACTACAGATATATATATATATATATAGTCGCACCCAGAGAAGTTCTTCATCGGCTTCAGCGTTCACAACGCGCACCGCCGCACCGCCTCCGGATGTGAGTTATTAAATTGAAGAATTTGCGCCCCGCATTCCCATTGTGCGACGGGGCTGTCTCCTTCCCCAGGACCTTCCCCCGCCACGGATTCATCCCCGGACACACACACAGACAGCCTGTATTTTTGTGTGTGCGTTTGCGTGGGCTTGAGTGGTGCTTGCGTCAATCTGCGTGAATTTTTGCTCTCTAATTAGAACGCCTCTCCAACAAATACACACAAAGATGCAAAGAGACACGCACAGCCACACACTGCTCGAAATATATATATATATACTCTGAATAGAGTGGGTTCCCGGGGCGATATGGTGGTGTCATGGCGATACGGTGGCTGGAGTCCTCGCCGGTTGTCCATGGAATGGTAATGGTAATCAACTGGCACTTGCCGGGGCGTCTGCGACTTCGCAGGACGATATTAATTCACAGATTTACGCCTGGCAGGAGCTCGAAAAAGGACACTTAACTGAAGATCTAACCCGAGGGCTCTGCCGGGGCCTTATTATTATTTTGAACTCTTTTTAGAGAAAGTTTGGCTTGCCTGGAACACTATTTGTGGGCTGGTTTTCAGGAGGAAGTTATTAATTCTGCGGTTTTTTGGGGGAAATATTAATACTGCTAAGTCTAATTAATAATAATTATTCTGCCTTTAGAACTTAACTTTGAAAACTAACTCTAAATGGTTACATCTACTTTAGTGTTTAAAACAGAACATTTAAAACTTAGTTCCTAACATATTGTTTGCTTGATTGTTGTTAGGTCTCATTCTTCTCTCTGAAAAATATATATTATTAATATATATTTAAAATATAAATATATAATAAATTATATACTTAAATATATATAAATATATTAATTTATAAATTATTTATATATTCTTTTTACAGAAATTCTAACTTTAAACTTAGTTCTTAACATATTATTTGCTTGGTTGTTGTTAGGTGTCATTCTTCTCTCTGAAAAATATATATTATTAAAATATATTTAAAATATAAATATGTAATAAAATATATGCTTAAATATATATTAAAATATATATATATATATATATATATAAATTATTTATATAATTTTTCTAAAGGAATTCTAAATTGTTATCTAGGTAATCTTTAATCTTAAAGTCATAAACTCAAAATATCTTAAGAGATAAAACGATAGATGAGTCAGTGGATAAAAATTCTTTAGAAAAATATACATTTTCTTAAATATAAAAAAATATGAAACAACTTAAAAATAAATATATTAAGAGATAAAACCATAGAGAAGGAAATGGATAAGAATCCTATAGAAATACCAAATTTCTTAAATATAAAAATCCAATGATAAAACTTAATATTAAATATCTTAATAGATGAAACAATAGAGGATCTATTGAATAAGAATCCTTTATAAAAATACACATTTTCTTAACTAAAACATACTATAACTTGTTATTAAATATAAAAAAAAAAACCAATGAAACCACTTAATATTAAATATTGATTCCCTGTCATATACATAATGATAAACTTAATATTAATATTAAATATATTAATAGATGAAACGATAAAGGAACCATTGGATAAGAATCCCTTAAAATTTTCCTAACTAAAACATACTATAACTTGTAATTAAATATAAAAAACCAATGAAACCACTTAATATTAAATATTAATTCCCCGTCATATACATAATATATCATCGCTTATTGGATGGTAGAGCCCGATAATGGTTCCCTCTATCTATTTTATTTTTATTTTTCCCCAATTGGCCACCATTTTGTGTGTTTTCTTCGTTTTTGTTACACCGAGGGGAGAAGGGTGCGAGGGTGGGGAGCAGAGGGACTCCACTCAGTTTCAAAATGGCGGCATTACAACAAAACAATCTTTTCAGCAAACACCAAACAAAGGCAGCAATATGCCGCCCCCGCCCCACTCATTTCGTCACCCCGCACTCCATCTCGAGGCTTTGACAAACGCCCCAAAAAACACAAAAAGAAAAAGGAAGGAAAGCGAAATAAAAATGAAAAAGGAAAATAAAAAGGAGGCAACGGAAAGGTAGAAAAAGTACGAGAAAAAGAGACACTTGCCGAGCGAGGCTCTGAGGCTGCTTTTTTTCTCACATTCTTGTATCTGGCGAGCCTAGAGAAAGGGAAAGAGATAGAAAAGGAAATGGGGAAAGAGAGGGGCAGAGAGGACTTGCAGTTAATTAAAATCGCAACGCTTGGAGCAGCAGAAGAAGCTGCACAAAAAATTAAAAAAGGAAGAAATCTATCCTTGAGAAATGACAAAACCGCTCTCCTCTCTACCCCTTGGATCCATATGTTTTCGATGAGTTTTTGGGGTTGCTCCTGGGGCTGGAAGGGGGCTGGGAGGGGGGCCCAGGGAGTTGGACAAATCCTGCTCAAGAAGGCTAAGATGAAAATGGGTTTTCCGCCCAGCTGAAGATTCACTTTAGGCTTGAGATCTGCTTACTTGGTGCTAGTTAATTTCACTTTATAAGAATAACTTATAGTAACACTTTGAGTTCTCACAAACCGTATAAATATTCTTATAAATATAATAGTATATATATCTAGCTTCTAGCTTCTATTTTAAGTTAAGTAATTAATTTTATATATAATTTTAATACAATTATTGTGTATTAATTATTATGATATATATATATATTTATATTATTATTATGTACTTATTATTATAATAGATATATTATTATTATATGTACATTATTATCATATATGCATTATTATAATATATACTATTATTATATATACATTATTGTTATATATATAATTATTTTTAAGTTCAGCTTTTTGAATAAATACATTTAAGCTTAAGTTTTAGCATTCAAAGTTCTTGTGGCCTAAATAGCTCTGAAACTTGTTATAATTCCCAACTGGTTAAGCGATGCTTAAAGAATATAGAACTTGTAATACGAATATTTATTAAGCTAGCCTTAAAGTTATTTATAAAAAAATAAAGTAAATCTAAAATAAACACTATAAACTATATAAAATGAGGCTCTTAAATTAAATCCATTTCTTAGGTTAAACCGTTCAATACTTATAGATATTATTTGAGTTAGACAGTAGTAATTAATGAAAATACTTAATAAAAATAATTTAAAAAATAATAACTTGTAATACGAATATTTATGAAGCTAGCTATAATAATATTTCAAAAATGTAAGTAAATGCATATAATTATATATAAAGTGAGGCTCTTAAATTAATTTCATTTCTTAGGTTAAACCGTTAAAAACTTATAGATATTATTTGAGTTAAACAGTAGTAAATAATTAAAATACTTAATAAAAATAATTAATCAGCTAAAAACTTTCTGTATTGTTTTCCAAGGACGTGGGCTAAAAGTCTACATTATTTTCAAGTGTTTTAGCTCCGATCAAGTCTCATTTTGCTGGCGATTCTTCAGTTGAGAGTAGTTTCTGCTGCCCATATCCTGCCAAATCCACTTTCTTCACACCTCTTTGGCGGCGCTGATGGATTGCCCTCGAATGGAATCGCATCCCATCAGCGCCATCAATCGCATTCGCATCCGGCATTAGCAGCTCCTAATCCGCACTTCAGGGCCCTCGACGGGATCCTCCTCCTAGTTGCTCCTCGCTTCTGCTGCTCCTGCTGCTGCTGCGGCTCCAAAGTTGCCTCATTAGGGCCAAAAACAATGCCAAAAGCGAAAATGGCGGGAAAACTGGGCGGGAAAGCGGGAAAATGGGCGATGCGAGCAGCGAGAGATGGTTGATGGTTGCAAAATGCAAAAATCGAGTGAATCGTGTGAATGGCCATTGAATGAGTAGGGACTAATTAACAGCATAAATTATGCTCAAGTGCATTACGGCAACACCCGGGCTACGCGCTACGGGTTCCGGGTTACGGGTTACGGGTTACGGTTAACGGGATCCGGCACACATTCTCCGCCGGATGCAGCTACCGGAAGGCAGGAGGCAGGAGTCAGGAGGCAGGAGGCAGGAGGCGGCCGGCGGCAAGGGGCCGCGCAAATCGACACTTGAATGGAAAACAAAGGACCTCGAACAAAGGCAGAACGTTCATCGGGCGCCCACTTGGTTTATACACTTGAAACTATATTTATCTGCTATTAAATCCCGTTAAGAGATCTTTAGTATGATCTAATAACTTAGGATACAGTAGCCTTAATAGTCGCCTTATGTGGATTTTCTTATATATTTACACAGAGTGCGTTAATTAATACACCAGAAACCCTAGAAATTATTGTAATACATGGCTTAAGGGTCTTACTAAAAATTAATATTAAATCAGTAATTTATTTACTACATTTCATATATAATAGGTCTTTATTTACTATATCTAAAAATAACATGAATAACATCCTAATAAATATTTGCAACTAAATTATGAGTGGAGTATATGCCTGATCCTAATATATAAGTCACCTTTAGATAATAAATATTAAATATACATATTCTTTAGTGAGTATTCCAGAGAGTAAAATTGTATTAGATACTTTTAAGTACTGTCTTATTTATCTGAAAATGTTCTAGTTTTATCAGATTTATTTCAAGAATAAAGCCATTTTCCTTTAAATGCACTCTACCTTGAAAAACTCAGCTGAATTTCTTGACTTTACAGACTAGGTTACTTATGTTTAGCTATATTTCTATATATATATATATATATATTCCGAGTTATAATTCAGCAAAGTTCACACATTAATAAATAGTTCATTTAACATTTAACTATGACTATATAACTATTTAACTATATAACTATATCACTTCTATAGCTTGTTTTCGGATAATGAATGTGGACATATGCCTCTCCACAGCTTATAGCTTATAAGTATAAGTATTTAAGTAAATATAT
>VNKC01001777.1:0-12295 GCA_008042775.1 Drosophila pectinifera | reverse complement strand
ATATTTTTATTTATATTATATATATATATATTTTTTTAAATTTATTTTATTTATTATTTATTAAAATTTATTATTTGTTTATTATATTTACTCTATATATATATATATATATATATATATATATTCTATAAATTATTTAACGCCTCAGCATTTCTCTTTTTTTGTTCAACTTTTCTTCCATTCAATCTAAAAAAACAGGGTTAACATTAACTTTATAGAACAAGTAGAAAAATAGCCTCTTAAAAGTACATATTTTTACCGGCAATATGCTTCCCTAAGTACCCAATGTTTCCCTGTGATCCTAGAATGCACGCACACCCACAACAGGATCAGCGCAAAAATCGACGGAAATAGGCTGAAATCCATTGCCTACTTATGTGGGCATGAGAGCAGCCCTGCAGGGGGAGGCGGATGGGCTGCTTTTTCCAGGAGGGCTGCCGGAAAAACACGGCCTGGCCAGTCGCTTGTTTACATGCGTTTGGCGCACTCGCCAGATAAATTAGGAGCAACATCCCAGCAGCAACATCACAGCAGCAGCAGCAAGTGCAACTACAACAGCAACGTCCTGCGACCTGAGCTCTGATTTAGTCAACGCAGATTGTTAAAGTATCAAACCTGCCACCAGGACACGGTTAAATTTGCCCAGCAAGCCACTCCTCCCTGGGAAAATAATAATTAACTTAATCTAAAGCAGTAAATTCATAACCCTTTATCCATTGCAGCATTAACATTAATTATTAATAATTAATGCAGGAATAATGCTGTTCTTTAAGTATTTTCTTCTATATCGCAGGAAAAAATGGTGAAATGTTGCTAATATTTTCTTTTATAACTATTTAAGAAATAAGTCTTCTTATAGGTGTATAGATTATTAAAGAAATTGGTATAATTATGTGTATACATTATAAATTATATAAATATAAGAGGACGATTCAGAGAAATCCAATTACTTTAATCCCTGCTTAATTTGATATATCAGAGAACCTATAGATTACCTTATAACCATAATTCCATAGGTAAATAAAAATATATTTATATAATTTTATATAATCATTTGAGATAAATGAAGAAATAAATAAATAATAATATGGGTTATTCAAGATATACGTCTCTTAAATGTATATATTATTATTTGACAAAATATTAGAGGGCGTTTAGAGGGATTATATTTTAAGTATATTCCATTGGTAGCTTATAATATATCTATATAATTTTATATAATTATTAAAGACCATTAAATAAATAAGTCTGCTTATATAGTATATACATATGTATGTGAATAGTTTATTCAAGAAATAAGTGTTCTTTTATGTATATATCATCAATTGAATAAGTGTTAGTTACACCCTAGGTAAGGAATTATATTATAGGTATTTTCCATGGATAGATACTAATATATTTATATATGTAGTTTTAAATATAATTATTAAAGGTAAATAGAGAAGTAAGTCTGCTTATATGTGTATAGATAATTCAAGAAATAAGTCTGCTTATTTTTATATATTAATAATTAAATAAGTGTTAGTTACAGCCTAGGTAAGGAATTATATTTTAAGTATATTCCATAGATAGATACTAATATATTTATATATGTAGTTTTAAATATAATTATTAAAGGTAAATAGAGTAGTTAGTCTGCTTATATATGTATAGATAACTCCAGAAATAAGACTGCTTATATATATATATTAATAATTTAATAAGTGATAGTTACATCATATATAAGGAACTGTATTATAGGTATATTCCATAGATAGATACTAAATATATTTATACATGTGGCTTTAAATATAATTATTAAAGATAAATAAAGAAATAAGTCAGCTTGTATGTGTAAATATACGTCTGTCTTATATTTATATATTAAAAATTTAATAAGTGTTAGTTACATCCTAGGTAAGGAATTGTATTAAAATTTTCCAAGCAAACCACTTCTCCTTGTGAAAATAATAGTGAACAAGGTATTTTTCATAGCCATTGTCTTACCACAACTGAATTTATTTCCAGCCTCTTGGCCACTTCTCCCCTCATGCAGAATCAATTCAAATTAATCCTAGTTGCCCACTTTCGCACATATTTCCATAAATGTTTCTTCTGTATTATTTGGAGCCCAGCTGAAGTTGCAGAGACTTGCAGGTGGCATTTACTTAGTTGCATTCGAAGCCCAACGAAGCAACATTTGAAGGTGGCTGGGAAATATTTGTCCTGCTGCAGACAGAACTCCAGGCCCTGGCCCGGCATGTGTTGGGAAACTTTCGACTTCAGTTCACAACTCAGCCAACTTCTGGCGTGGCACCAAGAAAAAATTTGTTATCTTGGCCGAAAGTAGGAAGAACTTTTCAGGCTGAAGCCGAAGTTGGCCGGAGAGTAATTGAGGCACTCGAGGGCCAAGGAAGCGGAGTGGCTTACAGTCCAATTTTGCAAATCGTCCGTTTTGCAGGTGATAAATTTTGAAAGGCATTTTAATTGATTTCGACAAAAGAAATTAAATTCTCCCAGATCTGCAGCCGGGGTGTGAGCTACATCAATTATTAAGCGTTCTATGCCATTTGCATTATCAAATTTTGCCACTGACAAAACGCTCCTGTGCCTCTTCCATGTGAGTTCCAATTAAAAATTTACTTATTTGCTCGACAAAGTTTTTGTGCGGAATCCAGCAATTGGCAGCAAGGGGCGAGTGCAGCATGGAGGCTTCAAATACCGAAATGCTCAAATACAAAACGACAGGCAAATGCCGAAGGAGCCGGGCTGCCAGGACATACAGCGAGTATGTGTCCGGGTGTGGGCCTGGGAATGGGAATGAATAAATTTCCAAGCTGTTGAAATGTTGAACCAAGCGAAGTTTCTGCTTTGTTTTGGCGCCTCAACTAAAGAAACACACTGCATGTACAGGGAGCGGAGCAGAAAAAGGCGTACACCGGAAAACAGCATCTTAAGAATGCATTAGCATCCAAAAAGGAGCATTTAACTAATTTATTATTAGAGCTAACTCTGGCATATGGAATTATGCAGTTAACTACCACTGCAGGTAGCTAAAAATGTCAGTAACTCTTAATAGAAAGTTGTAAGAATTTTAATACTTGCTTATATAAATGTAAAGCCCTGTTTGTATTTATATATTTATTAATGGGGCATACTTTGTTAATAGAAAATATTGTAGCTAAAAATGTCAATAACTCTCAATATAATGTTGTAATCATTTTAGTACTTGCTTGTATAAATGTAAAGCCCTGTATGTATTTATATATTTATTAATGGGGCACACTTTGTTAATAGAAAATATTGTAGCTAAAAATGTCAGTAACTCTCAATAGAATGTTGTAAGAATTTCAGTACTTGCTTGTATTAATGTAAAGCCCTGTATGTATTTATATATTTATTAATGGGGCACACTTTGTTAATAGAAAATATTGTAGCTAAAAATGTCAGTAACTCTCAATAGAATGTTGTAAGCAACTTAGTACTTGCTTGTATAAATGTAAAGCCCTGAATTTATTTATATATTTATTAATGTGCCCCACTTTATTAGTAAAAAATGTTGTTGCCAGTGTATGCTCAGCCGAAGAAGATGCTATGGTTGGAGCGGCATGCGGCCTGTGGCGGCCTCTTACTTGCTGCACACTTTGTGGCTATCGGTGACAGGGGCGGGGATATGGAGGGGCTATAGGAAGGGGGCGGGGCAGCAGGGGCCGCTTGTTGTAACAGCCAGGCCAGGCGGAGCTGGAACTGTTCAAGTTCTGCAGCGAAGCCACAAAAATAAGAAGCGACGACAAAGTAAGTACTGCCACCCTCGGCCCCTTCGAGGGGCGCCTCTGTGCGAGAAATTAGAACCGCAAATCATTTTGAAAACAATGCATATGCCATGTCATATGACAGGACTCTGCCTGGCAGGAGCAGGGAGCGCGCGGGCGGAGGCTGTTGGGTTTTCCAGGAAGCTGCACAAAGTCCCCATCTTTTCAGAGGAAGGCAGCCACAAGCAAGTCGGATATTCGAGATTCCGTCAATGCTAATTAGTCGGGTTGCGGCTTCTAATTGGGATTAGCAGCTGCCGGAGGAGCTGCCTCCGGTGGGAGTACTCGCGCCGGAGATTGACATACCAATAAGCTCATTAGGCAAAAGGCTTGATTTCTTGTTCCACAAGGCAAATAAAGACGGATTTTAAATCTTATTTAAAGCCCGATGCCTTTTATTATTTATTAATTTTAAGCACAGGCATGTGAGATTTCCCAGCTAGCCGATAATCATCTTCGCTTTGGTAAAAAAAAGAGTCCTGGAACCCAAAACCCAAGCCCGAGCCCTGACCCGAACCCTGCTCGAAATCAAGGCACGGCCAGAAGGGCTTCTAAGCCAAACCCTGATTCGATGTGTGTAATGTCGGCTCAGACATGTCTAACACCCTTCGGCTAAGCTGCACTGGCCCATCACCGCTCCTGCGATCCTGCGCCCACGCCGCCTTCACTTCACGTCTCCTCGAGGAGGACTTGCAATTTAATATTCATTTTGTGAAAGACCCATTTACATTTTGCGTTTGCCCTTTTTCGTTTTGCCCCTGCGCTACTCCTGCCCCTTCTGCATGTGAGTTGCACTTTCTTCTTTTCGACCTCATTCCCGAGCCGGAGCCGGAGCAGGAGCCCGAGCCCCCCTGCCGCTCTCCTGCTCCACTCACCGGGGGAGCGACTGCTCAACACGGCGTATGCGTAATCTAAGCAGAGCTCTCCATTCCCCCAGCACTCTTCCAGTGCCTTTTGTTTGACTTAATTCAACCGCAAAGGCACAAGGATGCGGGACGTGTAGGGACCCTGGGATACAGGGATGAGGGATACAGGGACAGGGATTTGCGAGCGTTGACCACTTGAAAAGATTTTAACCCGCTGTCCCCGACTTTTGTCCAGGAGCCTCCTTTGGTCCCTTACTCCTGTTTGGGCAAAGAACCTGCTGCAGCTGTTGATTTATACGCACTGGACCATGTCAATGTCGATGCCGGGCGCCCTGAGGGAAGCAATCATCGCCGGGTTGCCATAACCAGACGCCCATAGAGAGTCCCATCACGGATAGAAAAACCTGACAGAAGGAAGGAGACATTTTCCTTTCCCCCTGTATATTCTATAAATCTGTGCAATATTCCAAGGATTAACTCATTGGTTTTGGCACAATGTTGCCATCTTCTTGAAGATGCTTAAGATGTACAATAGCTTAACATTTCATTCAATGCTTGAAAAAATAAACTTACAGAAAATGTACCTTAAATTTAAACAGCTTCCGAGTTGCTTTAGTATTTAAAAGAAACTCTAAAGTGAATTAAAATGCAAGTACAAATATATAAAATAATGTATTATATAGGAAGGATTCTTTTTATGCCCTTGCAGAGTGTAATATAATTTTATTCAAAAGTTTGCAACGTGTGTTAGAGACATTTCCCCTTAAAGTATACACTATTCTTTATTAGCATCAAGTGTCGAGTTCATCTATCAAGATTCCAAGCAAACTTGTCTCTCAGATATCTTAGATATATCCAAATAAAACTCAAAAATAAAGGGGAAATCGCCAATCCTTTGCTGTATTTCTACATATAAGCACATAACTCGAAATATATCGATATAATATGAAAATAATAAATAAATATACATACCTCATAATTATTTTTTTAACAAAATCTTACGAGTAAATTCTGTAATTTTATAAATGATTCAGATTCCGTAATATAATTAAATTGCAAATTGTGCAGCGATGTTCCTATTAGTAAGAAATGAAAAGAGTTTAAAAATATGTATTAATTAAGTACTAGGATGCAGGATACAGTAATATTCGAGATCACTTTTAGGTAATCCTGAAGCATTTGGCATATTTTCTGGCCGTGTAAGTACATTTGCGAATCCAAATCGAGTTGTGTGTTTCCGATTGGCTGACATTTGGCTGGGTTGAGTGAGACAATAAACGAGTAATCGGCCCGGCCCACTAGGCCGCACAATTAACAGGAAGGCAGGGAGCGGAGAGAGGCCTTCGGATGGAAATTGTTTTTTGCGGGTGCCGAAATAGTTATTAAAACACATATGGACAGCTGGATGTTTAACTAATGTGCCTGCCATATGTGATAATTGGGTGCGTGGGGGGCCCGATGCAAATATTTGGCCACTGGCCGCAAAGTCCGGACTTACTGCCACCAGCGAAAATACGATTGAAATGCAAATATTAATTACAATCAACTGGGCAGCGAGGTGCTATCGTACAGTTGTAATACAAGTTATCGGATATTCTTGTATCGAATAACAGACTCCCATACCTTTGCCATAGAAAAAATTCATCTTTTGTCCAAAAATGCAGACTTGCAAAATGCAGGGATATATCGATTTTGTAATCGATTTCCCTGACATGACATATTACGCCTTAAAGCTGACTGCGCTGCTTTTTGCGTCTCCGCACTATAGTCGTCCCGCTCTACGCTGCCTTTGACCAGGTGGCATCCCTGGCCACGTTTTCGCCTCCAGAAAGTTCCCTGTAATTGAGAGAAAATTACCAAGATAATAATGCATTATAACCAGGAATACGTAAATGTAAAGTGCCAACTAAGTGATTGTGGTTAGGGCATTCGACATAAACAAATTACTGTGATTTTATTTCAGGAATCCCAGCACGCATACGCATGCACTCCGACCCAATCGTTCCACGCGCCTGCGTACTTCCCCCAGAGTGAGCTTCCCTCGAATGCCTGGAACGGGCCCCAGTACCGAGGCCATCATCCATTCCAGTATGTACAATCCCCAGCACCGAGCACCCAAAGGATGCCCGCGAACTTTAGTGTCACGCCGGGCTACTACCACAGTGGCTGTTGGTATAATGCAGGGCTACAAAAACAGCCGGTGGCCCTCGTTCAGCAGCAGGAGGTGATGATGCAGCCACCTTCAGCTCCAGCACAGCTGCAGCAGGGCCTGCCGCCATCCTATCCCTTGCAGCAGGGGCATGCTGGCACATCCTATCCCTTGCAGCAGGGGCATGCTGGCACATCGTATCCCTTGCAGCAGGGGCATGCTGGCACATCCTATCCCTTCCAGCAGGGGCATGCTGGCACATCCTATCCCTTGCAGCAGGGGCATGCTGGCACATCCTATCCCTTGCAGCAGGGGCATGCTGGCACATCCCACCAGGAGCAGCAGTTCATGCTGCCGTCCTGTCCATTGCCGCAAGAGCAGCAGCAGCACCAGGTCATGCCGCCGTCTTATCCTTTAGAGCCAGTTCAGCAATATCAAGTAATACCCCAGGTAATGCCAGTACCCCAAATAGTTAGGGAGGAAACGCCAAGAAACCAAGCCCAAGTAGTGGAGGCCACAAGACCACAGGAAACAACACCAATTCCACCCCAACTGGTGGAGATCAGTCTGGGGCCCGGCGTCCACGTCACCAGATCCCAGGACAAGCTAACGATTGACATCGGCTTGTCCAACGTTGACAATGCTGCGACGGAGAAACATGGCTGCCTGGAGGACATGATATGCGAGCTTTTTCAGCTGATTAAAGGGGTGAGTGATCTCGAGAGAAAAGACTTAAACAAAACCACAAGCCAGGCATTTTTTCAGTGTGCTTTCAGTAACCGAGCTCCACGGCCCCGAAGGAATCGGGTGCGCCATCAAGTCACCTCCAAAAGACCATGTAAAGCTGGGTCGAATGATGCCGAGAAAAGCTCTTTGATGGAAGATAAAGATACCCAGACAATCGAAGCAATGCCATCCGCTCCAAACCAGATGGAAGAGCTTGTAGCTCAGGCTTCCGATTTGGCAGGGATTCCAGCTACTGATGAAAGTCCAGAGGTACCATCTTTAACTCGCACCTTGATCCAGGAACAGCCCGTCGCTGTGGCCGTGGCACAGAATGATCTCATTAACAATCAGGTTCGAGAATATTTCCCTGATCCTGAGCAGCAGAAGATGGCTAAGCCAAAGGCTACTAATAATGCCGCTCCAAAGTCTGCCCTCTCTCTGGCGGAGAAGACCCTCCAGCCTATGATCTCTGCCTGTCTGGAACCAATCGTAAAAGCCACTCCCCCTTTGCTGCTTCCGGAGGTAAGTATCAGACACAGTTGTGAAAAGCCACAAAGCCTAAGCATTCTCTGATTCGTGGTCAGATCATGACACTCCCCTCTGCAGCACATCATTTCGCACTCAGACACTGCTCAAAAAAAGAGCTTTAAACCGCACAATACAATGAGCAATATGCAGTAAACTCATTCATTTAAATACATTTTCTTTGCCCAGGTATGTGAGCACAAGGATGCCCTTGCCAACACCTGTTACTGGCCGTCTTTGGGCAGCCGGTTGCCCACCAAAGCATCTAAGGGAAAGCCCTGTGGTTCACCAGCAAAATCCAAGCAAAGGGAGTACCGATTCAACAAGAACATATACGTGGGATCATCATCCGGAAGTGCAAGCCAAGTCAGCGACAACCTTAACGGCTTAGCTTTTCAACCAAAACGGATCTTACGGAACTTGAAGCGCTGTGAGAACGAGTTATCGAAGCCAAGCGGAGGCAAAGTCGAGGTAAAGGTTCCAGACAAAGCTGCTCAAGATAAAGCTTCGAGGTCCAGAAATGATAAAAAGCTTCAGAAGAGTCAGCAAGGCGATGTTCTAAGCCTGACACAGATTAAAAAGCATTCATTCCAAGGCTGCAAGCGGAATCAGTTGGAACCCCAATCCGTAGCCGGAAATATGTTCGCTCTGCTGGACGAGCCATGGGTGGAACCTGCGTCGGAGATCAAGGATGAAGCCAATAGTCTACAGGCCGACGCTGAGGACAAAGACAGTGTAGATGCACCCAAAAGGGTGGCCAGGAAGTCCAAGAAGCTGAAGAGACAGATCAAAAAGAAGGAGAGAGCCCGAAGAATGCGACTGGAAGCCAAGGAAAAGGCAGCCAAGGAAGCTGCCACACGACGTGTAAGGTCCCCAAGCCCAGAAGTCCCTTCCCCTTTCAATGTAAATTGCGAGGCTGAGTTGGAGAGCCAAGTAGTAGCTGATATTCCTACTAAAAGCTACAAGATCATGGTACAAGATATTATTAAAAAACATCTAGAATATACCACTAGAACAGTGGCAGATGATGTCCTAAAAGAAACACCTACAGAAGGTCACACCGCAGGAGAAAACTGTATTGTAGCCAGTCCTTCTGAAGAGTGTGGTCCCAGTGCCAACGACCCAGAGTGGACCTTGAGCCCGGCGAAGGCCACAGTGGAAAGGGATCAAGTCTCCAGGTTGGCTACTCCAGTGAAGATCTTAAAAAGGCTACGCTTCCGTAGCCAGTTCCTCGATGCGGTATCGGGATATGCGACTGCTCGGAAGTCCCCCGAGGAAAACCAGCTGCCCAGGAAGCGGAAGTTGTGGGAGAAGAGAAAGCCCGAGGTCTGAGACCGTTCGAATATCAATTCCGCTGCCACAAATAGGTAATATTAAAATCATAAACAGAACTTAAGCTAATGCTCAGTGTCAAATGTTTCAAATGGAAGCAATATTAATTATTTATTTCTTTCAACTTCTACTTTACTTCTAGTAAGTAATGTCTGACACTTTTTATATAGTTCCTCCTTGAATAAATTTAAATTGGCATATGGAAAGGCCTACAGATTTCGACTATATATAAAAACAAGGCCCACATTGCCAGAAATATTTTGATTTGAATTAGAATTTTTACAGCAAAATTTCCCATAAAAAGTGGGATTTCAAAGGAAGACGCACAAAAGGCCTTTGCCGATGCTGGTAATAGTTTTACCAACGAACGAATAAAGGCCAAACCGCTTTTGTATTTATTTCTGTGGGGCCCGAATTGCTGTAGCGGCCCTCGCATTAGGCGCCTCATGAACCGTTTCACGCAACGTGTCGCGTTGTAAATAGAATTTGTTGTGCATAATAAAATTATGCATTCATAAAGCAGTCGCAGTCGCAGTTGGAGTGCCGAATATGGCCATAAAACACTCACTGAATGCAATTTTCACCGCCGCCCCAGGCACCATTTTCCGCCTCCTCCACACATACATATTCCCCTATTTCCACCATTTATGCACACAATGCGCAGCCATGGAAGCCGCCCTGACGTGATGGCAGCAGCAGCAGCAGCCAGCCGCCGCCAACGCCATTCAAATCGCTATAATGCCGAGTCCCTTACAAAGCAGACCATTCGGCCAAAACTGAAGAAGAAGCGACCCCTGTGCCGTCAAAAGGGGATCCGGATCTGCATATGCCTGTCTAGGTTTGGTGGGATGGAAAACATAGGTGGCATAGGTCCTGCCGGGAAAATTAAAGTTCATCAGAGAGAGCGGCAACGGAATCCGGATAGATATATCCACATACTGAAGTTAGATATAGCCGACCCAGCATATATGAATAATTTGTTCTCCGATTTGTTTTTATTCCAGTAATTCGATTTGATTAATATTTAATAAGTCAGGTTGCGCTTGTATTTTGGTATCTATATACCTTGAAACGCAATAATTTTATACGTGAAATTAAACACATCGTTGTAATTATTTATTGTTCAACAATATATAATCTTTATGATAATAATGGGATATTGTATTGTGTTGTTTTGATTAGCGCACTGCTAACCAAGAGGCAGCTTTATCTACTCTGCCTACATTATATACATTTTCATTAGGTCTTCAGCGTTGCTTAAAACTAATAATTTAATCTGAAAACATGTTAGGATAAATATTATTATTTATTTATTTCTTATTTGTTGCACATTAAGAGTTAAAAATAACCAAAAGCCAAAACAGCCTCAATTTCAAATCGGATAACTTATCTATGTTAGTTTTAATTTGGTTAATTAATCTGCATATCGACTTTAGAAATTTAAAAAAATGCTGTATCAGTTGTTAAGTAATTAATAAATCTGCATATCTAGTTTAAAAATATTTTTTTTGCCGAATTTTACATATACATTTAATTGTAAATAATAATATTTTAATTGTAAATAATTAAGAATTTAACGGCGAATCGGACAATATACGGCAATTGGCCTTCATTCCATTTTTGGTCATAATATGCTCTGAAGAAGACCTCAAATATGCGCTTATTTAGGTCCCCAAATCAGAATTTTTTTATCCTGGCAGATTCTACCGATCAGGAGAACAGAAATGGCAGCTGGTGGCCGCTGTACTCTCATCTTAACCTGTTCATTTGATGAGCAGCCCCAGAAGTATGCACTGCTTTTTGCCATTCCGCTGTTGCTTATCGTTTCAACCTAGAAGATGCCACGTTTTTTCAATTAGTGTACAAAGCACGCCCATAAAAGTATCTGCATTGATTGTTCTATGTAAACAAAGGCTGCTGCTGCTGCTGCCAGAGAATTTATTTAGTGGAGAAATCTGAGTTAAAAATAACCATAACTAAGACAAAACAACCTTAATTTCAAATCGGGAAGCATTTATATGTTAGTTTTTATTTGGTTAATTAATCTGCATTCCAAATTTACGAATTAATAAAAATAAACCCCTTATCATTTTTCAAAAATCGACCAAAATTTTTTTTCTTTGTTTTTTCCCATATTTAATTTCTAAATAGTTTAGAATTTAACGGCGAATCGGGCAGTATAAACCATTTAGCTGTCATTCCATTTTTGGCCAAAATATGCTGTTAGGGAGAAAAGTACTTTTGGGTCTAAAAGTCGGTTTTTTATGTCCTCATTTGTGGGACAAATCAATGTTAAAAATATTCATAACTAAACCAAAACAGCCTCAATTTCAAATCAAAAAGCAGTTATTTGTTAGTCTTTAAGTAGTTAATATTATATCATGTTAAAAATATTCATAACAAAGCCAAAACAGCCTTAAATTCAATTTGGAAAGCAGAGATTTGTGGGTTTTGAAGCATATAATAAGACTGCATACCTAGTTTAAAAATAATTTTTTTTTCAATTTTTGAAAATTTTAATGATGTAACCCCTTTTAAAATTTTGAAAAATTGGCCAAAATTTTTATTTTGCATATTTTAATTGTAAATAATTAAGATTTTAACGGCGAATCGGACAGTATACGGCATTTGGCTGTCATTTCATTTTTGGCCAAATTATGCTGTTAGGAAGATAGGTATTGTTAAGTCTTAAAATCGTTTTTTATGTATTAATTTGTGGGACAAATCAATGTTTAAAATATTCATAACAAAGCCAAAACAGCCTTAAATTCAATTTGGAAAGCAGAGATTTGTGGGTTTTGAAGCATATAATAAGACTGCATACCTAGTTTAAAAATAATTTTTTTTTCAATTTTTGAAAATTTTAATGATGTAACCCCTTTTAAAATTTTGAAAAATTGGCCAAA